>JABUQX010119757.1:0-15000 GCA_015478945.1 Trachelipus rathkii | reverse complement strand
CTTTTACAATTTTGGTTCTGTCTAGAGGATTTTCTTGAAAGAATCACATTGTTTCTCTCACTAAAGGCAATATGTAGCAAAATATCATGAATGGGGAATTAAAGAGGTTTTAAAATTGGAAGTCTTCTCAAATTAATATTTCCTAATTAGTTTAAAATTAAATCCACGGTGTTATTAGATAAAAATATAAAAGAAAAATATACCTGGAAAGTCCCTTCTTTTATGTGTTATATTTGTACCATATCTGAAGGCAGAATAATTTTTTATAAATTTAAATTAATTTTGTAGCTTTCTAAATGCACTTTGTAAGACAATTTTTGTTTCTGGCTGGTGAGTGTTATTTTCTAATGCTTTTGATTGCTAATGTATGGAAAATACTCATTTTTTCTTTGAAACTTTGCTTTTATTGTTTGTAGGACGAAAAATCTTTGCAAACTGTGTGTTCCTTCAGTATTTCCATCTATTTTTGGGCTAATAAATAAATACAGTCAGCTTTATTTAATTCAGAGGTGTAAGAAACGAACAAAAAATTTTAAAATGAATAGTTTTGCGAGATTTGACTGTAATGTAAATTACATCCCCTTATAAGTCCCAAAATATCCAAATATAGTCTCCCATCATGTTTTCATTGTAAGCTCTTTGATATCTGTGTTCAAAGTGTAGTATATCTTGGTGAAAGCGATTTCTTGCTCTTCTGAGTATGCTCCCTTATTCTCCCTGAATCTGTCAGGATTGGAACTAAGAATATGGACTTTAAAGGATATTCTGCAGCCCATTTGACCATGGGTTTTCCCTTACGTTTCAACTTGTAAAACCTAAATTTCAGCCTTGTGGTTGCGCAAGAAGCCTTTAACCACAAAACAAAACTCTTCTAGGCTAATTTTTCTATCTCTTTAAGCTTCTTATGGAATTCTAAACACTATTATTTTCCTGGTCTTTGGTTCAACAAAGACATTAGCTGTCAAATTAGACTCAGATAGCTTGGGAAAGAAGTTCTGAAAGTATTTGAAGGTTACGGATTCTTTCTTAAGAGCTTTAACAAATTGTTTAATCAGTCCTAGTTTTATGTGCAAAGGAGGGAACAACTCCTTTTGAGGGTTTATTAATGAATCAAATTTCACATTGTTTCTCCTAACAGAACTCAGTTCTTTCTGGCCAGAGCTTCTTATGGTAATGTGCTGTAGTGTCCGGTATATCCGAAAGACAAAGATAACAGGGAAACTTGGTAAAACCCCCATGGAGTCCCATCAAGAATGCCACTATCTTGAAGTCTCCAAAAACCTCCCAACTATACTCCTCATATTTCAAAGCTTGTAGTAGGAGTCTCATACTGTTGTTGTTCTTCTTGAGATTCGCCGAATGAATTGAGGGAATGGATAGACGTGTATGCCTATTATGGAGAAGTACAGTTTTAAGGTTCCTAGAGGAGCTGTAAATGAAGAGCCTATACTCACATGTATTGCAGTAATTGTAATTACATCAAACGACCGGATACATCATTGCAATATTATAGTCTATCTTGAGTAGTGAAGAAATCTGAGAAACGATTGTGACGTTTTCTTTGGTGAGTATTCGGACACTGCCATCTAACAGATCACACTCTTTGAGCCTTGAAAACAAAAGCTCAGCATTTCACTTTGTTAAACCAAGATCTCTCACAAGGTCATTTATGTCTCTTTGATTTGGATAATTTGGATTCCTTCCACCACCTGCACCTCAGGGATTGTAGTCTATTATCCTCAATGAAGGTTTCAGCATCTAAAGTGTTTCTTTCTAAGGATATGTGAGCTGTTTCTGGAGGAGTAGGTGCAGGAAGATCAACACTATGCAGTGTTGGTGCAATTAAAGATGGAAGGTCTGGGTAGTTAACTGGAGATGCAATTTGGTCGGCTCTTCGTTTGGATGTATCCACAATGCAGAAGTAACAGTTCGTTAAGTGATCCGCAAACTCACGTCAAATTCTTGGAATGGCAAATTTCATGTCTCTCTTTTCCCCTCTAAATCATCCTACAGAAAAATATAATATTATTTAGATTGCATTTACTTTATAATAATCATTAAGATAAAACTCTTTACACCAGGAACATTGCCTTACCTTCCAAAGCCTTTTTTTCGCAGTATTCAAAAGCAACATGAGGTGGCGAGGATTCGCCATGATCCCCAAACTGGCATGCAAAAGTATGATGTATAAACTTCCCACATTTTAATGGATTCTGTTACAGAGAACTTTCTTGCTCTTGTTTTGATAAACTGATCACATATGTAGCAGAATGAGTCTAGCGAATGCTTGCTGCCTCTTTATGCTATTTAGCTTCTTTAGATGTTTTCACTCTGAAGTAAAAGCGAAATAAAACGTGATCTTTGAGTTCCTGCATAAATATGTTGTCAAGTAATGTTTTAGAAAATCCTTGATCTTTCTTACCTAAATTAATGAGGTATAGAATATTCTCCAGAAATTGTAAAGATCAAAAAATTTTAGAAACCTCTATTAAATGTTACTGAACTCTACAATGTTTTTATTTGATCTAAACCATTATTAAAGATTTATTTGAAATTTAAAAAAACTTTTATAAAAATGTCAATATTATTCTCAAAAATCTGAGAAAATAAAAATTTGAATCCCTCAAATATTATTCCTACGTCAAAATACTTTGAAAAATGAAAAATGGGTTAAGTTACAAAAATCATTGCCTTGACCACAAAATCGAAGGCTTGGGATCAAAATATGTTTTATTTCCTAATTACTTTAGTTACAAATAACCTGCAAATAATACTTTTGAACCAGTAATATTTTTTTGTAAAGTTCGAGTTCAGTGTTATAATAATAAGCTTAGGAAACTAAAAAGAACTGCAATTATTAGTTATTATTAATTCACCATTTTATTTTTTTCAAATTTAATTGGAAAAAACAGAAAATTACGGGCAAATATATATACAGTATAAAAAATATATAATATAATATATATATTATATATTATATACTATATTATATATATATATTATATATATAATATATATATATTAATAATATATATATATATTTTATATACAGCTTTCACTAGCGATAGGGGAACTTTAATTTAAGTACCTCACTTTACAAGAAATAAAAAAGTTTATATATTGATGTGAAAAGTTGGAGCGAGTGAGAGAATTACGTCCGGTTACGGAAAATTGTACTTTATCGATAAACAAACTTCGATCAACATAAATAAAAACTTGGTAAATAAATGATAATCAATTTGGGTAAGCTTTGGTATTTATTGGAAAAATCGTTTCCTTTAAATAGGGTTTGGAAAACGAAAAATTTTGAGTAAAAAATAAATTTTAGTCTTTGCATTTATAAGTCAAAATTAGACATATATATATATATATATATATATATATATATATATATATATATATATATATATATATATATATATATATATATATGTTATATATAATATATATATATATATATATTAATATATATATTAAATATATAATATATATTATATATATTATATATATATATATAATATATTTATATATATATATTATATATAATATATATAATATATATATATATATATATATATATATATATATATATATTGCAAGGTTTTCAATAAGATGAGGTATCTTATCTAATGTTTATTATACTCAAAAATCAGGAAACTAAAATATATAAATTGTAATTAAAATATAACTAAATATCAAAAATATATCTAATATGAATGCTAATGACAATTGCTAATCCCCACCACAATCTATTTACAAAATAGTCGTAATGAGTAGAATACCTAGATTTTAATAATAATAGTAATATAATATAAAAATATATTGAGTAATAAATATTTAAAATAGAACAAACAGTTTTAAAGACTTAAAATTTGTTATATATGTGACTAAAGCTTACCTACATACAGCTTCAAGTATATCAAAAGAATGAAGAAAATTTTTTAGATATCTTTCGAGTAAGGCTTACCTCTGGGCTATATGCAAAGCTGGGTGATATGCGTTGTTTGATAAAAACAAAAATATTAATATGCTTTTAGCGAATAGGAGAATAGTGAATAACTTGATGTCCAGAAGATAGTCTCATATCTGCTTTAGGCTAGTATTTATCAAATGTGAGATATTGCGAGCCAAAGATTGTTTGTTAAGCAAATGAAAGAAATTAAAGAGTATGATTAATGATGTGTATTTTACAGGGGGAGAGAGAGTGAGGGGGGAACGAAGTAACGTTTTAAACAGATAATCGAATTTGTCTGTATCGCATAAAATAAAATTTTGTAATGACTATAATGACTAGAGTCGATATATATATATATATATATTATATATATATATATATATATATATATATATATATAATAGAACATTAGATGCACATTTTTACATATATATATACATATGATATATATATATATATATATATAAATATATATATAATATATATATATATTATATATATATATATATATATATATATAGATAAATAATATATATATATAATATATATATATATATATATATATATATATACATACGTACATATGAAAAAGATACATGTATATATATAATATATATATATATAATATATATTATATTACTATATATATATATATATATATATATATATATATTAGAAACGCCTCGTGACCGTAGTAGGTTTGACTCGCCAACTACTTATGCGCAGAGGACCGCTGGTCAATCCTGCGTACCAATCGGAGTTTGATTCTTCCTGGCTCAAGAATTAAAAACACGATTGTGAACACGTTATGTGGCTCTGGTTTTGGGATAAGCCGGCCTTAAAGTCGATTTCCTGTAGTCCCCCCCGTGTTACCCTCCGAAAAGAAAAATAAATGCAATTAAAAAGGAAGTATATATATATATATATATATATATATATATATATATAATATATATTAATATATATATATATATATATATATATATATATTTATATATCATATATATAATATATATATATCAGTTGATTTACTACTTTGACGTAGATTAGTTTTTGTTTTCCTTTTTTTAACCCCTTTTTTTTGTCGCTTTTTATTTTTAAGGTATGAAATAAAAACACATTTTAATATTAGAAGGGTTGTGACGATGTGGTAAATTTCTTAACTATTTCGTCATTGCAATTAATGACAAGTCGTGAAAAACTCACAAAGACGAAAAGTGATGGGGAGGTGGGTGTGAATCATGACGTAAAAAACAGGCAGGTTGGATGAGACTAATTTCTTTAAAACCAATAAAACTAAGTATACAGGGCATATCATTTAAACTCTAAGACTAAGTACACTACTCGAGCTTTCGCTTGCGGTTAAAACGTCAAGCCTCTTCAGGAAGCAAATGTTAAAGAAACCATCAATTCAGTGGGGGTGCAACATATGAGATAGCTGTTAGTTGGTTATGTGTTCATTTTTTTTTCAAACTGTTTAAAGTAATTTGATGATAATATAATGGAGTTTTGAATTTTTTCTAATTTGAAGTCGCCTGCAGTTTTATTGAAATTAGGTATGTTGTGGATATATACAGATTCTATTATTTTCCTTTTTGTGTGTTTGATCTTAACAGCTGAGCTACCGGACGCCATTTTGGTGCTTGATCCATTCCCTCTTGACTTATAGCGAGCCGACTCCACCGAATGATCATTCTTCTTATCTTCTTATAATAAAATAACTAAATCCAAAAATGATGTTGGTCCATTTATGTAATTTAATTAACTTTTGGTATATCAAAAAAAGAATCAAGATATTAAAAAAAAAAATTCTCTTACTTAATTAATTAAATAGATTTTAATTTTTAATTTTGTTTAAATTTTATAAAATTTTGTAATTACTATTTCTTAAAAGTTTCTTCATAGTCTGAACAAAAGTTCTCTCAGGAACCATCTCCTTCACCAGCAATCAAACTTCAAATCCCTCGTTTCAACCTCTAGTTTTCTTGGTTTCTTCTCTTATTCCTTCTTCTAAATCTTCTCTTCCTTTTTTCCACTCTCTTTTTAATGCGTCCGTTCTCCACCGCAGGCGGCCTCATATTATGTGTTCATTTTTAGCTGTTTAAAGTAATTTTGATGATTAATTTATATATAAATAATATATATATATATTATTATATATATTATATATATATATATATATTAAATATATATATATATATATATATATATATATATATATATATATATATATATATATATTTATATATATATATATATATATATATATATATATAGTATATATATATATATATATATATATATATATATATATATAATATATATATATATATATATATCTATATATATATATATTATATATATATATAATATATATAATATATTATATTATATATATATATTATATATATATAATATATATATATTATATATATATATATATATATATATTGTAAAAGATACAAGAAAGAGATATTACGGCCAAAAGCTGCGTCAACGTTCAATAACCTTTAATTGCCTTGTCAATTATTATATATATATATATATATATAAATATATTTATGATATATATATATATATATATATAAATAATATATATATATTAATATATATATATATATATATATATAATATATATATATATATAATATATATATATATATATTATTTCCACCATCCATCCGGTTAGGTGCTACTCCTCCAGAATCTTCTTCAAATATTTCTGTCTTCAAATGTTCGTTCCTCCTCTACTCCCTCTATCGTCTTGCCTCTTCGTTGTATTTTTATAACGAAGAGGCAAGACGATAGAGGGAGTAGAGGAGGAACGAACATTTGAAGACAGAAATGTTTGAAGAGGAAGAGATGAATGGAATATGTATGGGAGGCTATAGCCTCCCCCACATATTCCATTCATCTCTTCTTCGGTCTTCCTGCTGATCTCCTCCCTTGTGGTCTCGAATCCATCATCTCCCTCAATCTCTCCCCTTCTTTTCACGTGCTCAAACCATCTTAACTGGTTTCTCTTCATTCATTCCAAAACAGGCTCCACTCTTAGTTCTCTTCTCACCAGCTCTGATGATTCTAAGCACCCCTCATCTCCGAAGCTTCTATTCTGCTTTTATTTGTACCATATTCATTGCCCAGCATTCAGATCCATACAACAATATCGGTCTCAGAGCTGCTTTATATATTAACATTTTAACTTCTGTTGGCATCCCTCTCTTCTTTAGCAACGGGTATAACATTTCCACATTCTGTGAATATTTTCCTATTCTCCCTTTCAACTCGACATCTTGTCTTCCATCCTTAGAAAAAAAAATAGATATCAGTATTTCAATTTGTAAGAATTTTTTTTTTTTGAAAAAGTGAAATAATGATATATTTTTTTTCTACTTATCCGATCAACATCAACTTTTCTGGACTTGTATAGTCTTGTATTTTCTTGTATACTCAAAAGAAATGTTTTTAAAAATTTCCATAATTTTTTTGTTGAAAATTTGTTCCAAGGATAAATCCAAAGCTACTGCATATGCTAGGAATTATCTAAGTAAAAAATATGTATCTCCCCTGACTACATATGCCCTGAAAATTTCATCCTGATAGCATGAGCAGGAAAAAAATATCGCAATTTTTTTTTCAAAATTTAAAAAAAGTAGGTTTTGAATTTGGATATTGCTGAGCAGAAATTTCAAAAAATCAAAAAACTACTTAGTGCATTTTGTAGGTAATAGACCCATCTATGCATATTTCAAGCTTGAAGTCATTTCGAAAAAAATTGTAAAAGTTGATGCCAAAAATGTCAAAAATATAGGTTTTGAAAAAATAAAAATTCTGAGAAAATGACTACAAACAGAAAAGCACCAGAAAACGACGTTTTAGATGTTAGAAAAAGCTACAGTTTGATTCTCTTCTCATCAAAATTGGCTGACAATTAAGAGTTTTATGTCCATTTTTAGGTGGGGGGCTATAATGGGGTGTTGCTTGTTCCAATATTGGACCCTACCCATTATGTGAAAAAAAAAATCCCCAACGCTGCCAAAATCAATTCTCTTGCTTATGCCTTGTATCTTCTTTGTTCACTACCATCTCATATATATGTATTACCCACAATATATATAGTGCTCTTACTGTTTATATTGTTTAAAATTGTTTAAAGTAATAGTGTTTCGAATAGTATACTATAAAATGTTTTTCGTTTTCTTTAATTTAATTAAAGAAAACAGTCGTTTAGGAATAGCACTTTCAATGTTTATTATAATTTGTATTGAATATATTTTCTCATTGTTTTAATATCATTAAAATGTATTACTGAATGATATAATATTTATTATTTAGCATTTTTGTATCATATCTTATAAAAAATTATTGTTTATATAGTATTTAAGTTTGTCCAAGACCTATGTTATAAAAATGCATTTTCGCGGTTTTATTTCCCGTTTTTTTTATTTAAAATAAGTTTTCCGTGGTCTGATATATATTTCATTTTTTTTTAATTATCGGAAGAGAATTGCAGTTTGCTTTTAAAGCTTTTTTATTGTATTTTATCATTTAATTTGTATAAAATGAGGTAATTAGTAGGGATAAGGTAATTAGTA
The DNA here is from genome assembly GCA_015478945.1 of Trachelipus rathkii. NCBI lineage: Eukaryota > Metazoa > Arthropoda > Malacostraca > Isopoda > Trachelipodidae > Trachelipus > Trachelipus rathkii. The sequence goes on along the minus strand of JABUQX010119757.1, from coordinate 6,450 downwards.
GGGAGGATGTAGGTAGAGTGAGAAAGTTGAAGAATGGTAAATCTGCAAGTGTAGATGGAATTGCCGGAGAAATGATTAAGAATGGAGGCGAGATACTGATTGACTGGATATGGAAGTTGTGTAACAAAGCGTTTATGGAAGGTAAAGTTCCAAAGGGTTGGAGGAGAGCAGTAATAGTACCCTTATATAAGGGTGCAAGGAATAAGGGGAACTGTAGAAACTATAGATGAATTAGCTTATTGAGTGTTGTAGGGATGATATATGATGATATTTTGATTGAAAGAGTGCGTCGAATGACTGGCAAAGAACAAGGTACATTTAGAAGTGATTGAGAATGTGTAGATTAAATTTCACTTTGAAACAAATGATTGAGGAAATAAGAGAGAAGAAGAATAAACTGTATTAAGGTTTTATGGACTTGCAATATGCTTATGACAAGATTAATAGGGAAGCTCTTTATCAGTTCTTAGTGATATATGGTGTTGGTGTTAGGCTTTTGAATGGAATTAAAAGCATGTATGTCGATAGTGAAGCGTGTGTAAAAATAAATGTTGAAATTAAATGGTTTAATATTGATAGAGGAGTGAGACAGGGATATGTTATGTCTCCTTGGTTATTTAATTTATATATGGGGGGATGATAAAAGAATTAGAGGTTGGGGTAGTATGAAAATGTGTAAGATTGATGGAGAATAGAAGGGATTATAGGGTGCCCCTTGTTTGTTGTACGCCAATGATTTGGTTTTTGTGGGGAGAATCTGAAGAAAGTTTGAGAGTATTGGGAGAGGAGTCTGGCAGGTGTGCAAATGGAGGGTTTTGAAAGTAAATGTAGATAATAGTAAGGTGAGGAAAGTCCGCGGTGTGAAATCATGTTGGAAGGTGAGCAATTGGAGCAAATATCTGAATTTAAATATTTAGGATATATGTTGGATTAGATGTGTATGGATGATGCAGAGTGAGTAAGAAAGTTGTGATGGTAGAAAGATTGCTGGTGTAATTAAATCCTTTTGGATACAAAGGGACTAAGTCTTGAGTGCGCCAAGGTTTTGCGTAAGGGTATGTTGTTACCTGTATTAATGTATAATAGTGAAACCATGGTATAGAACAAAATGTATAGATATAGGGCACATCAGTTCAGATTGAAAATCTTATGAGAAGAGTTGATAAAATGAGGAATGAACATATTAGAGAATTGTGTGGTATGAGAAGGCGTAAATGACAGAATAATTTAGAGTGAATTAAGATGGTTTGGTCATATGGAAAGGATTTTTGATAGTCGGTTGGTTAAGCGGATGTATAGTGGTGAGTGTGCTGGGAATCCACCGGCTTGAAGACCAAAGAAAAAGTGAATTGAGTCAATGAAGGAATGTTTGAAGGTAAAGAATATGAGTTTGTCAGACTAGATAAGAGAGGTGCATGATAGGAGTGAATGGCGGGGTTTTGTGAGGGGGTATGGTTGTGGGCCTGGCCCAGGAGGATGAAACCCAAATTGACGAGATACCACAGTGAGGGTCCGTTGCTGTTTTGTGAAGCCTTAGGGTGGATATTTTGTGACCAATACGAGGTCTCACTTGATGGTACGGAGGTAATGGTAAGGTTAGGGGTGCTTTCGTTTCGACTAACGTCATGCTTTTCTACTTAACTCTTCCATTTTCCGTGAATGTTACTCACCCCTACCCCACATTTAGTGAGAAGACAAGTAATAGCGAAATAAAGAAATAAATATATATATATATATATATAATATATATATATATATATATATATATATTATATATATATATATATATATATATATATATATATTGATATATATTATAGAATTTTAATAATATATATACATAGAGATATTATATAAATATATATATATATATTGAAAAACAGTTTATATAATAAACTGAAAATAGAAAATATATACAAATATGCAAATGTTATACGTATTGCATATTGGAAACTACGAAGGAGGGGAGGGGAAATGACGAGGGGAAACCACGGCCTTTGGCAAGAACTTAGACGATGATATGGGATAATACATTTAATAGAATAGAAAATCTCTACATTGAACTTATGGATTTCAAATTTAAAATTAAAAATAAAAATTATTCATTTTCCCTTAGCATCTCAATTAGTTTAGTATCGTATAGAATTCTTTCATTACTTTGCGTAAATAACTAATTTGAAAAGTAAACATACGCCATGGATATTTCATAAATTGTTCTCTCTCTAGTCCCACTCTCTCACTCCTCCTCTGAGTTATATAAAATATATAATCCATCGTCTTCAACTCACAACCAAATGTGTGTGTAGGTTTATTTAATAGACAGTCTGTTTTCACACAGCACATATAATTTACAATATTATCACATACACTTTTAACATCTTTTTAGAATGGCGATCATAAATGTGTTCTTGGAGAAATCAAGGGTGATAGTTATTAAATATAGTCGCTCGTCCATCCCTTTCCCCATCATAACTTTGGAGCTGGGGGCCACTGATGATGAGGTATGAGTCACCACGGAATTACCAACCCCTTTTGGTGGATTTTCTTTTTTCAATAACTTCTGCTACATTATCGTAGTTTATTCTAATTTTCATTTTGCTGAACATTATCATAAAACATTATTCTGTTCCCTTTTTCTGTCTCTATACCCAAATTTCATCCAAAGTCAGGTATCGTTCGCATGTGTGCAACAACATGGCTTATTCTCGTTTTTATATTGGAGAGTATTACAATAATACCTATGCGGTATTGGTTCTCTTGCCATGTTACAAATAAAGTCAAATCATTTGATTCTTCTAATCTTCGTTTCGACTATCTAAACTACAAAATGGAGAACGTTCCCTCTTCTCTTTTCTACATCTTGATAATTCAAGGTGAAGCTGGATAATTTTTCTTTATTCAGAAAGCAATTTGAGAAGAAGGTATAGTGCTCTTCCCACATCTTTAACAGCCTTGGAACATAAATTTTGTTTTATTAACTTATAATCCTTCTCCTTAGAATGTTAAACTAATTTCGCTTTTGGATTCTTCCAATAATCTTCTTATCTCTGTACCATATTTTATTACTTTGAGTCTTCTACAGGAAAGGCCATTCCTTAAGTGAGGAAACGTTTTAGCCAGTTCGTTGTTGCAAAATGCTTCTTTGATTTCCCTTGGAATGGATTTTTTTTTATTGGTGAGGGGGTCCCCCTAAGTGCACAGACCGCATAACTGAAGCAATTCTTCCTGACACTTAGTAGTACATTCCATTCTCTTTCCCTTCAACTAAAACTAATAAACTTTGGTTTAACTCTGCTTTTCTTATGCTATTTGTCGCAGGGACTTTGTCTTCTGGAATTATCATAGTCTTTAACAGCATTTTGGAAAATCTATTTTGCTTAAGACTTGAAACATTTTTCTCCGCAGGAAATACAATAATCTTCCTGATACTCGTTTCCAACAAAATGTTAGCTCCAATTTCAATACTTTGCTCGTACCTTTGTCCCTAATTCGACTATAAACGATTAAGTTGTTATTAATCCTTCTCCACCTTACAATTCATTTATGTTTAATATTGTAATTTCTTCTGAAGAAGTTATTTTTTTCTCATTTTCTCTTTAATGCTAAGAAGCTACATGGAACTGACAGTATCCCTCCTCTGATCATCAATGTTTGTGCTTTCAAGCTTGCATTTTGGCTTGATAGACTGTTTCACTTTCTTTTATACTGTATTTATTTTTCCATCTCGTTGGGAACGTGATTTCATTCAAGCTGTTCGGTAAAAGGACAACTTTCAACCCAATAGCTATCGTTCTAGACCTTTAGTCATAATTCTTGATAATGTTTTCAAATCTTTCTTTTCTCTCACTAAAAAAATTTCTAAGTGGTTATGTATTCGGAGGAGACTTCAGAATTTCTTCACACCACCCCAGTTCTGTTTTTATGGAGGTGTCTTTTATCTTCGTATAGAATTTACATATCTGGAATGATTTAACTCATATATATCTTTCTTGAAAGAGTTGAGTCTAATGTTTTTCACCTTATCAGTTCGATTCTCTCATTAACTTTTCTCAATCTTTTTTGTTCATCGAACGGTTGAGCTCTCTTATAATATTGCTTTTAAATCTGACAATGCTCTTCCAAATGATGCAGTCAGATATCCCATTCCTTCATGAGAGTTCATTTGACAAATTTTTCCAAACAGTTTTATCCTTTCTTTTGTCCACATGTTTGACCCCATGTTTTACAGATATTCTCAGTCTTATAATTATTTCATTGGTAAATTCTGGAACACTTTTAATTTTACTATTTTTTCCTAACTTCTTTGACTTGCACCCTTCAAAGCGCTCATTTTGAAAGCATGTCTGCCTTTTATTTGTCTATGGTTTGGATTTTTCCCAGCTCTTATGGAGTTTACGTTTGCCTCAGCCTTTATCAACCAGAGACGGAAAAGGCTAATATATTCTTAATGAAAAGGAAAAGAAAAGAGTTTTGGGTAGACAAAACTTTGAGGATCATCTCCTTGATTACTTCAAATAATGAACAATGGATGTCTACAACAACAGCTATAGAGCGACGGAGATAAATTAAGGATGGTCACAAGGAGAATTAGGAATGATACTGAAAGCTGGAAGATTATAAATAAAATCTTTGTGCCAGACTCTTTTTAAAGCTTTTGGTATGCTTAAGTCCATAGCATAAGATTCAGTGAAATGTAGAAGAGAAGAGGATCAAGAGTGAGAAGAAGGGAAAAGCTATCAGCTCAGCGTCTGTCCAGAAGCCATACTGGTGATCAGAGAAAAGGTTAGAAGATGTAAGAGCTTCCATGTCTTCTTATTAGAATTTTTTTTTTTAAAAAGTACAGAGGTTAAGGCGTTAGACAAGTAGAATGAGCTCGTGTTTATAAAAAGGAGAGACCAAAGATTATAAACGAAGAGGAAACAATTTACCAATGTTAGGATGCGAGTTCGAAATCATAAGATTTGAGGGCCCCAGGAGGAAAGCTAGCAGAGCTTTCAGAATTTATAATATTAATTGATAGAGAGAGAGAGAGAGAGAGAGAAGAGAGAGAGAGAGAAGAGAGAGAGAGAGAGAGAGGAGAGGAGAGAGGAGAGAGAGAGAGAGAGAGAGAGAGAGAGAGAGAGAGAGAGAGGGAGAGAGAGAGATCACTTCTTTATGTCAAATTACAGAAGCTAGTACCAAATGGTCGACAGGGGAATATATCGATCGACCTATACCCAAAGGGTCAACATTGTAAAAAAAAAAAAATTTGGTTATTTAGAGTTTCTCTAACAAATCCAACAAAACTTAACCTAACGTAACTTAGCTTAACTTAACTTAGACCTAACCTAACCTATCCTAACACCTGCTGGACGGGAGAATTGCTTTGATTTATTGTCGACCATTTGACCTGTCGACCATTTTCCCCGTCGACCATTTGGGCTAGTCCCCAATATTACAGTATTTGGAATAAATAAGTTGGGGGGGGGTGAAGAAGAAGGCATTGCTCCCGAATTTTTTAAGATTGAAATTGAGGCAAGTTTTGAGCGAAGAATTCATCAGCTTTATCTTATTAAGAGAGATAACAATTGTGTTGTCAAAAGAAACAAGAGGCGAAAAAGAAGAAGGAGCAAAGATAGACCTGTCATTTTTTGCAAAATACTATAAAGAGTGTAAAAAAGAGAAACCAGAATAATTATTACATATACTACAGAAAAAATTATTTTTAGGTTTGTGATTTTGCACTATTATGAAAGTATTTTTTTTTTTACAATTAACACCACCGCTCACGGTCAGAGCCCTATTTAAGGAGGGGGTGTACTCAATTTAGGTCTGAATATGACGAAACTAAGCCTAAGTAGAGAATAGCTCACACTCTGTATTTGAGTAGGCCTATATTACCTCTCTCTACCTCAATTGGAGATGAGAGAAAAATGTTTCTAACTTCAATTATGTTTGATAAATCATTTTTTTATTCCTTTGGGCACAAAAAAATTTAACTAGATATTTTCTTTAATTTTTTCTTTAAACTCTAAAATTTATCGAAATTAGGGTTGCTGACATCATACTTATCAACATTTACATGGCCATGTCTGCCATTACTGCAGTTTCACAATTTTACTAAAGACAAATAAACCTTTGATCGTACCAGCCAGCACCATCTAATTTCGCTGAAGAAGCCTATTTTCTTCCATCAGAGGGGCATTCTTTCAACACTTTCTAATCACTTTCTGGAAAATCAATTAGATCAACGCAATTTTCAACTATTGCTAGCATGTTTTTTTTAAGCTTGAAGTCAATTGCAATTGCTGAGTCACTTTTCTTGCAACTATAAACATGATAACTAGTAGAGTTAAACTAAAAAAATATAATAAAGAAACTAAAGAAATTTACGCCCCCATGACTGAGGAAATCATCTCGGTCATACGCTTTTCATATTCCTAGGTGAGAGCTCCTGTCAAACCGATAGTC
>JABUQX010119756.1:5000-12500 GCA_015478945.1 Trachelipus rathkii | reverse complement strand
ACATAGTAGGTTTTTCTCATAAATAATCTAAAGATCTAAAAACTAAAATCTCAAAATAACAGTTTGAGAAGTCAAATATATGTAGTTTAGAACGGTGCAAGAGTATAACGTAAACTCTCATATAATAAAAAACAAGAGGTTACCAAGAGCTACAGCGCCAATAAAAATTAACAGCAACAGAATCACAGGAAGAAGGAAACAAAAGTTATGCTGAAATTGCGGAGAGGTTAGATTGATTTATAAAAACGGAATGTTAGTAAAAGATCCCGTAAGAAACCACGCACAGACGTAGATATGTATGAACGATAATTAATATAAGAGTAGTATCGCATTTTTGATATTAATTGTCGTGATTCTAATTAGTTGGAATAGACTACGTTTAGAAGCTGCTATTCTTCTAGATACGTAGAATTGAGAATTAAAGTTAGAAAACATATCGAGTACAGGAATTCTATCTCTTAAACCAAATACGGAACATACTAATCGGGCACGAGATGTAACTGAGAGATGACTTGCTATCTGTGTGTGAATTGTCTCTACCGACCGGTATGGAAATTACTGTATACTCAGAATGTGTGAGTTCCTGAAGTTACTAGCTTATTCTTCTGGCTCGCTGCGGCACAAGGGACTGGAGATAGGCCGTGCCTCTTTTCCGCGCAACACAGGAGCGTCTCGCTTTGGACTTAAGGAACGGGAGAAAGGATGGCGGCTCTCCTGTTCCGCCAACGGTTCAGGAAAAATGACCCTACCACGCAGAAACAACTGATAAGTTGGTAAAGCAGAATCGCATAGAGCCTTGATCAATAAGATTCAAAAGAACTCGCCACAAAATCAAATCATTGCAGTACTGTGAATAGTTGTCAGTATTAATGATATTTTCAGTTAGAAAGTGCAAAATATTCATACTGTGATAGGTTTCATTTTAATGTATTGTTGGTTACCTTTTTTATATGTATTGCTATTTCTTTTATTGGCGTGTTTGTAATGTAAAATAATTGAGTAAGGAACTGATCTTAACATTTTGACATATTAATTGATATTTGTAGAAATCGATTGATTTCACGTTTTCGGATCTATTGTAATGAATTTAATGAAATGAATATTTAATGAACATGTTAAGTAAATTAATGTATATTTTTATCGGCTTTTTAAGAATGATAGTTACTATAATAAAGACTAGAAAATTCCAGAGCAGTTATTAAACCTTTTTTTCACCGAAGAGAACTTTTATTGAATCGATTAGAATATATATATATATATATATATATATTTATATATATATATATATATATATATATATATATATATATATATATATATATATGGTAAAGGTATAGCACAGGACTCCACATATTTTCTGAAAAAAAATCTAAGTTCAAAATCAATATATCGATATGTATATATAATTGTAATATTAATAATATATATATATATATTATATATATTATATATATATATGTTTTTATATATATAGATTATATTTAAAATATATAAAATATATATATATATATAATATATATATATATATATATATATATATATATATATATATATATATTATATATATTTTTCAAAGAAATGTCTTTATATAATAAACAAGAGCCATTTTTTTTTAAATTCTCAAGCGTGATGTTGTGTTCTTATTTTTGTGAATATGAATTTGAAAGATTTATTCGAACTGTGTTAAAATGTTTTTACAGTTTTAGGATTCTTACAACATTTTCTACAATAATAAATTAAAAGTTTGTGAAAAGTGGAAGAAACTGTGAAATTAAGAAGAAACCGGCCAGTAGTGAGTAAATTATTCATTAAACTTAAATATTAGTAATTTTTTTATAAAAACTATATATATAATAATATATATATATATTATATATATATATATATATAATATATATTATATAATATATATATATATATATATATATATATATATATATATATATAATATATATATATTATATTAAAGGTTATATATATATATCATAGCTGGGCATGCCGCAACGATTTTCGGCTATTCGGCTAATCGGCTACGCCGCACTATCAATTCTTATAGCCGTAGTCGTAGCCGAAATTTTTTTTTAAATAGTCGGACAAGCCAACGACGCACTGCATTTTTCCGCGGCTATCGTTTCGGCTATGGAATTTTTTTAAATTAATTAAGTGAACCCTAACTCCGTTCTCCCTGATGACAAGTCACTTTCGAAAACGGGTTTTATATTGGTATGAAAAAGGCGTGGCATTGTAGTGATAAGTGTGTAATAATATTTTCAGTCTTAGTTCTATACTAATACGAATAAGATGTGTCAAAAGCTAAAAGAAGAAAAGTGCAACCTGTTTTAAACACGCAGTTTTATTCAAAATTCCTTTGTGATGTTCTTGTCATGTTATTATTTTATTAATTAGGTATTATTATTATTATGTTACTAAGTAATTAAGTAATAATTATTATAATTACTAATTTACTGATTAGTAGTTACTAGTTACTAAGTAAAATGGACTAGTAAAAATATATATATAAAATAATAAATAATAAAAAAATATAATATATAAATATAAAAATATATATATAAAAAAAAAAAAATATATATATAATATATATATATATATATATATATATATATATATATATATATATATATATATGATATATATATATATATTATATATATATATATATTATAAAATATATATATATATATATAGATATATATATTATATATATATAATATAATATATATATATATATATATATATATATATATATATATATATAAGATATATATATATAATATATATATATAATTAGATTTATTAATTTAATCAGATACTGGAAATTTAATTAAATAATTTGTATAAAGTATAAACATAAAATTATTAAAATAATTAAATACATGGATAAGTTTGTGACTAGGACCAGAGGTGTTTCTGGAGACAGTTCAGCCGCTGCCAGTAGTAGCTTAAGGAGCAGCTCTCCCATTTTAAATGAGAGCTGTGACATGGACAGCCAAAGATCTCTTACTGATCCTGTCACTGTAACCCTTGATTGTGAGGAGACGAGGGATCCTGGAAACCAAGGCCAAGAGGGCAACGAGGATGCCGTCAAAGAGTTGAAAAGCTATTTGCTCACTCTTGAGAGGTAAGAAACTCGCCTCCATGCTATAGTAAAGACTAAAGACTAAAGACTAAAGAGCATAGTAAAGAGTAAAGACTATAAAGTAACCAAATTAAATCTTTAAATAAAATCTAGTAAATTAACTTTTTTTGAATTTTTTCATGATTGAACATTTAAATATGAAATTACAATAGTCAAATTCAAAAAAATTAAAAACTTCTATTTATTTCAGTTTCTTCATCTTTGAAAAATTTTTGAGGACTGATGAGAAAGTTGATGGGGTGTCTCTTAGGAAGATTCACACTGGTGTTGCCAAGTGTAAACATCCTGCCTGCAAAGGGAAGAAGGGGCTTTCCTACAGCACCCAGACAAGGTCCCACCTCAAGCAGCATTACAAGCATGTAAGTTTAAATAATTATTAATTAAATAATTTAGATAAGATCACAACAACTAACTGGTGTTGCTAGTTAATTAGTTATCAAGATTTAAACACTCTTGTATAAAGTCTTGATACTTTATACAAATGTTATCAAAGAAAATTAAAAAATTTGTAATTAAAGTTTGTATTATTTTTATATACCAGATGCACAATGACCTTCTCCCTCACCTCTCTGCAGCCATTGAAGGGCTTAGCAAGCGCGGTCGCTCCAGTTCAAGGGAGAGTGAGTCTCGCAAGCGTCAGATGTCTCTGGATGAGAGCTTCAGGTCAAAGTTCAGCCAGCAGAGAGCAAGACAAGGTTACACCAGGTGAAAAAATTCAGAAACATAATATTAGTTATTTTAATTGAACTCAATTTTTTTTAAATAGGTATATGAGCGACTTAGCGTCTTCACGTTTTAAAAATATTTTTATTAAAAATTTAAAATATATTGATTTATTAACTTAATTACTTTTTCATCATTAGGTGGTTCATTCATTCAATGATGCCACTGGATTTAGCTGATGATCCTTACACGAAGGAGATGTTTTACCTCATTAATCCCGAGTTTCATCCCACCTCAAGGAGGACTTTGAGCAGGGATATTGAAAAGCTGATGCAAAAGGGGAAGACTCGACTGATAAACAACCTCTTCCACCAGAAGTGGGTGGCCACTACAGCCGACAGTTGGACCGCCCACAATAGGTCCTTCTTGGGAATGACAGTCCACTGGATTGACAGGGTCAACCTCAAAAGGTGCCATGCAACTTTGGCGGTCAGGGAGGTGAAGGTAAGAAAATTAAAAAGTTAAATTTTGTCATTTTATACCTTAGTCTCATAACCATAAGAACATATGAGGTGTAAATATTATTTAATTTACAGACTAAAACAATAAAATTATTGTCTTTAGGAAAGGCAAACTCACCAGTTACTGGGGAAACTAATCACAGAGATTCATCATGAGTTTAGCATCCACGGTAAGGTGAAGGCCACCACTACGGACAATGGCACCAACTACGTGGCAGCCTTCAACGCCTTTGGTGAGTCCAACCAGGACCAGGAGAACCTTCCTATGGACCCTGATTATCCTGACTTGGAGATTGTGGATCTCCAGGAGCTCCTGAGGGCTGAGGGTGACAACCCAAGTCTGCCGCCTCAACACCGCTGCAGGTACTTAGAATTCGCGAAAACTAGTGCTAAATGCTACTAATATATATTAATAATATTATTAAGTAATAAGTATTAACAAATAAAGATTTGTCATTTAAGATTTAACTAATAATCTTTGAATTTCTTGAATTAAATATCTTATTGTTTCAGTGCTCACACACTCAATCTGTTGGCGACAACAGATGTGAGTGATATACAGGGCTGGAGCAAGGGGGGCTCACAGTGGAGGAGGACCATAGCTAAGATCCAGGCCCTGTGGAACCTTCAGAACAGGGCCCCAGTGGTGGCCAACCAGATCAAGATTGTCGCCAAAAGAAAACTGAAGACTCCTGTGGTGACAAGGTAGTAGTAGTTACTATTAAAAAAAGAAATTTAGCGTAAGAAATTGTTGCCGATTAATTATAGACAAGTTCATTTTATAAGTTTTTGATATTTTATATAAAGTTATATTTATTTCTGCAGATGGAACTCCCTATATGATAGTGTGATGGTCCTTCTGGAGGTTTTAAGGGTCGAAAACCAAATGGATGCCATAAACACCATCCTCATCAAGCAGCCCAAGGGAGGTTCCCCTCTCACAGAGGTAGACGTCGAGGTAAATATAAAGTATTTTTAAAGTAGCAATTGCTCTTTTAATATTTTTATTTATAATTTAATAAATTTATTAAATTATAAATCTCCTCACAAACCCAAACCCCCTCCATTAATCCCTGTTCTGTACCTGTACCATCGCTCTTGCTTGCCCAACACTCATATCGCTACTTCGTAAACAATCTCTAACTGAATATATCCACCTTTTTTTCCGGTCGTCCGACAGGCAAAACACTCTCACATGTGCTCTTATACACTTTCTTAACCAATATGGTGTTCTCCACCTTCTCCACATGTCCAAACCATCTTACAAAATCCTCATCAAATTTGGCAGTCTTTTCCCTTACCCGCAAGACACGCTTCCATGATAAACTCGTTCCTCATCTTATCCAATCTCCTAACTGCCAAGAACGCCCTCAGATTGTCCATCTGTACAACCCTCACTCTTGATCTATTCGCCCTATTCCATACAGATACCTCGCTCTCGTGCTCCCGTATTTTTATTAATAATCAATTATGCTTACGTAACTAAGCAATATATTAATTTTCACTCTTTCAGGTCATGAACGAGTACACATTGGTCATGCAGCCTGTGGCGCAGTGTCTTGATATGCTTCAGGGGGAGAAAAGGGCATACATGGGCACCCTCCTACCCCAACTTTGGTTGATGAAGACCAGCCTTGAGGAGAAGAGTGAAAATATTCATCTTGTGTATGCAAGGCCACTAGTACAGGCCCTCCTCAGTGGCTATGAAAAGAGGTTTGGCCACCTCTTTCAGAATAGGGATCTCCTTATGGCCACTGCCCTTCACCCCTCCTTCACCCTTAAGGCCCTAGAAAGCATTGCACCTGACATGGTGGAGGAGATCGGGGACAGGATTACCCGGAAGATAGGGGACTCCATCAAACCCACTGAGAAACAGCAGCAGCGTCAGCTTGGCCAGCCAACAGAAAAAGAACCCCACAATTCAGACGCACTCCTATTCAGTAAATTGTTTTCTAGAGTATTGGTACGCAGAGCAAGCCAGCAACAGGATGTGGAAATCGTCATACGAAAGTCCATGGAGGAGTGGGTGCCCTCTCAAGAAGATCCGAGCTGTTCCTGTTTCCCCAACCAGCATAGGGAGATATGGATAGATCTATTTATAAAATATAATACCCCCATTCCTAGTTCAGCAGCTGTGGAGAGGTGCTTCAGCGCGGGTGGGGACATCCTCAGGGCCAAGAGATCGTCCTTGAAGGAGGAAAGGTTTGAGGACCTTCTTTTCCTCAAAGGAAATATGGACCTCCTGCAGGAAGTGATTAGCCAGGAGGACATGGAGGAGGAAGAGGACCTATAGCTATGAAAGTATTTAACTATTTATGTAGTTAACATTTAATAAAAAAATTAAATAAATCTGTTTTACTATCTTATAAAAGGTTTAAAATGTAAAGGCATGCTTTCGTTATCGCGCAAAAGTTTACTTTGTAATTTAACGGTATCGCCGTAGGATAGCCGAATAGCCGCATAGTTAATGCCGCACTGAGGTTTTCAAAAATGCAGTCGGATAGCCGACGACGCACTAGTTAGGTGGCAAAGCCGAATAGCCGATGACGGACCTCGAAAAATTATAGCCATATATATATATATATATATATATATATATATATATATATTATATATATATATATATATATATATATATATATATATATATATAATATATATAAATATATGCATTTACATTATATATATATATATATATATATATATATATATTAAGATATATATATATATAATATTATATTATATATATATAAATATATATATATATATATATTATATATCATTATATATATATAATAATATATAATATATAGTATATATATATATATATATATATATATATATATTATATATATAATATATATACAAAGTGGGCATTAACGCGTTAAAGCGTTAATCCGTTAATTAACTCATTAATTTTTTCGTTAACTTTTAACGCTTTCGTTAATTTCGAAAAGAAGTAACGGACTATTAACGAGTTAAAAATTTTCCCCTACATCTTGTTAACCGTTAACTAATTTTACGAGTATAAAATATCTTTCTTTATCAGATTTAAATTGTATTAGAGTCGATTTCGATAATAGATAAACTGTTTTTTTTCAAAAGTTCCTAAACGCTCCTTTCAATGGCTCAAAATGTGTTATATTTACTGGTTATTAT
>JABUQX010119755.1:0-18953 GCA_015478945.1 Trachelipus rathkii | reverse complement strand
GTTTAAATTCTATGGGAAATCAAATCAAAGAAGTACGACTTGTTACAAAAATCATATTGCAGAAAACGTTTACTTATCAATGGATTGTTCATTTCAGCAGAAAACTTTAAAAGAAAGAACAAAATACAAGAATAAGGTGATCTTAAAATCCAGAGATGGAAAAAATTTTACCGTTGGTATCCCAGGTAAAGAGGATGCTGATCGTCTAGCTAAGGAGGCATCTGTCACGCGGCAAACACGCTCCTTATATCTTCCATCAGTTTTACATCAGAACCACATTCCCCCAACTGATTTCCCTCATCCTGCTCGTCAAGGATTTAAGTTGTGTTGGTACTGGGAGATTGGGAAGGAGATAAACTCCAGGGGAGCAAAGCTCCGTACCATCAAGGCAATCATAGGGAATCGACCTTCTTCGTACAGCCGCAGCCGTCACCGGGAGGTGGTGATGACTCGTTTACGTATTGGCCATCAATCATCACATACGGCCACTACATGTCGAGGGACCCTCCGCCCGCTTGTCAGTTCTGTCACCTCGTTACTTCCCCTTCCATTCGCCATCTGTTCATTGATCGCACCGCCTGCCATTATCCGCAATAAACATTTTCCTTTTTTGCGATCCGTAGCGCCTGAAACCAGAATACCTTGCATCATCTCGGATTCGCTTACTTTTATTCTTACTTCCATATTTGCTTATTTAGGTGACCTAGCTCTCTTACATGATATTTAACTGCCATTTTGCTGCCCATTCTTGGAGTTGTGCCTTGGAGTCTTCCCGGAACGGGCTCTTCGTTCCTGCAAAGCCGCTTACTCCGTGAGCCGATGAGACTTCTGTACAAGCTCTCTCTCTCTCTCTCTCTCTCTCTCTCTCTCTCTCTCTCTCTCTCTCTCTCTCTCTCTCTCTCTCTCTCTCTTTCTCTCTCTAAAAAAAACTCCTGCAAAACTCTAGCGCATTCAAGACTTAGTCTCTTCTCATCCACCAAGGATTTAATTGCACCAACCACCTTCCTATCATTATCAACTTTCCTACGATACTCTGCATCATCCGTTCCCTTTTCGTCCAACATATATCCTATATATTTAAACTCAGACACTTGTTCCGGTTGCTCACCATCTAACATGACTTCAAACCGCAAACTCTATTCACTCACTATCATAAACTTACCCTTATCTACATTTACTTTCAAACACCTCCTTTACAAACCCTGCCAAACCCCTCTACGAATCCTCTCAAACTCTCTTCAGATTCACCACACAAAACCAAATCATGCGCATACAATAATCAGGGCACCCTCCACTCTCTTCATTCACCATCATTCTAACACATTTTTCTGCCACCTCCACCTCTATCTAATTCTTTCCTAACCCTCAGCCATATAAAAATTAAATAACCAAGGAGACATAACATATCCCTGTCTCAAAAAGCTATTAACATTAAACCAATCACTTTCGACTCCACTTATTCTTGCACAAGCTTCATCACCGTCATAAATATTTTAGACTACAACCAGAAGCCTACCACCAACGCCATATATCACTAACACCTGCCACACAGCTTCACTATTAATCCTATCATATGCCTGTTGCAAATCTATAAAATCTAAATAAAATTTATTCTTCTCTCTTATTTTCTCAATCATTTGTTCAAATGTAAAAACTTGCTCCACACATCATCTACCACTTTTAAATGTATCTTGTTCTTCACCAGTCAATAATTCAGTCACTCGTCGTACTCTTCCAACCAAATTACCAGTATATATCTTCACTACAACACTCAATAAACTAATTCCCCTATAGTTCTTTCAGTTCCCTTTACCTTGTATAAGGTGCTATTACTGCTCTCCTGCAATCTCTCGGAACTATATCCTCCATAAAAGCTTTGTTAAAGAACTTCCAAATCCATTCTATCATCATCTTGATTTCATTTCATTCTTGATCATTTCACCAGTAATTCCACCTATGTTTACAGGTTTACCATTCGTCAACTTTCTCACCCTACCCATTACCTCCTCCCTACTAGTTACCCCATATCCAAAATATCTATTTCTTTTTGCATCATCAAACCCACATACATTCACTATCACCCTTTTATTACTGCCAATGTTATGCAGATTTTCGAAGTGCTCCCTCCACACTTTTCTTACATTCATTTCATCAGTTACGAAAGCACCATCATTATTCATTATTCTATGCAGATTCCCCTTACTCTCATTCTTAACCTTTCGCACTTAATTCCAGAAACAAATAATAGAAAAATAAAATGATAAAATAAAAATTAACTGAAGATTTTTACGTAAGAATGTAATACTAACATTGAAACAATTAATAATTCTATCCCTTTTCAAAGAAGAAATAAACAAGACTTGGAACTCATAGTGCTGAGACACTAACTTTAGAACTGACGTCTGCAATGCTGACTTCTTTAGATTCCTTTGTGTTACTTTTAATAGGTTTAAGTTTTCTTTTTCGTCCGTTTTTCAATCTATTAATGTATTTTCCAGTTACTTCACTAAATTTTGAAATATCTTTGTCGCGTGGACTGTACTGTTTACAATCAAGACAAATCACCTCTGACACAATAGAAATAAACACATATTCTTTTTTTCATTCCATTCTTTTGATCATGCATTAAATTAAGAAACCCAATTTAATAAATTTTCAATTTCATTCTTATTTATCATAAACAATGTTGACACATTTTAGGAAAAAAAATATCCCGAAACAAGATTTTTCGAGTGCTCTTTTTTTTAAAGCTGTTGTGAATACCCGTCCAAGTAAAGTACTTGTCCACATCATCATATCTCTCAGATGAAATTAACATATGAAAAAAACTATTCTCGAGGGGTATATTTTCCTAGAATTCACAGATTTCCTTTTTTGGAATTAAAACGCCAACTTAAAAGTTCTTCAACCTCATCTCACTTGTTTTCCTATAAATAATGTTTAATTATATCAGAGGATTTTAAAATTAAGTCTCTCTTGCATTTTTTTATTTCCTTCCTGACAAAGGAAATTCATTGAAAAAAGTTTTTTAAATCAACTAATTTGACTTTCTCTCGAAATATTATAAAAATATACAGATCAAGTTTCTTTGGCAGAGAATAAAATTCCCTAACTTACTAATTCGGAAACTGAGTCCATTTGTGCAATTTTTTAACAAAACCCGATTTCCTTTTTATTACGAGATTAACACATGAGGAAATCACATTTTTTTCATTATAAACACTAAACATTTTTTTGATTTTTTCACTTAAGGTTTTTACAGTTCTGCCCATCGAATGACCACATCTGTTCGATATGACTGTCTTCGAGCTATATATACAATGGCTATAAAATTTAATCTTCTTCTCAAAGTGCAAACCGTCTTTAAAAATCCTTACTTTCTTTCTGAGAGTGGGTACTCAATTTAACAAATTTTTTATATGACTTAAACCTTTGCTAAGAAAAGAGCAGCCCATATATTCAATAGTTTTAAATGCTATATATCTTCTAAACTGTATAATATCGATTTTATGAGAGAATATCCAATTCAAGTGGAAATCAATCGTTTGAAAATTTCCCATTAATAATGATGATTTATGTTACTTCGCAAAGTGTTCCACATTTGGAACTAAAGTTTTCTTGAGCTCTCTTATCTCCTCCAAAGATTGATTCGATTTCAAAATCTTATCAATACCTTTTTTTTTCGATTTCAAAATCTTATCAATACCTTTTTATCTCTTTCCTCTCCATCCAATCCAAAACTTACTTCGTCTTACATAAAACAACATTATGATCCGATAATCCCATCCCCAGCCCCTCTCACTGATTTAACATCCATCACATACTTCAACATTTCCTTCTTTACCAACACAAAATCAATCATAATTTTCACTTCGAGACTATCTCTACTTATACCAACTCTAGTATACTTAAGAATACTCGTGTGCTGGAAGAAAATCTAATTTACACACATGTCTCTTTTCTCGCAGAAATCAATGACCCTCCTACCACTCTCATTTTCTCCTACCAACCCAAATTTACCTGTTATACCATCTCTTTTCTGATCACCTATCCAACCATTTAGATCCCCAACACAATTAAAACATCATTCAGATTATCCCAGAAAGTTGCAATCTCCTCAACATCACTCTCAAATGGATCATATGTTGCAACCACACATACCTAACATAACACATACCTATATAAGTTACACCCACACATACCATAACCTTTTCAAACTTAAATTTAACCATTAAAATTTTTGTACTCACACAAACAAAATCCACAATAGCTCTGTGCCACATGTCGCTCATCAAAATCGCAAATCCTTCTCTCCCCCCCTCTCATTCTTCTCCACTCCAACACACACACATTTCACACCACACCACTCATCTTCCCAGTTTCCAGTCACAGCGAGAAAATCAAATTCACCCTTTCTAAATACATCCTTCACCTCTCCTCGACATTTGTACCTCTGACATTCCATATGTCCAAAAGATTTCATAGAATTTCGCCGATAGATACATGGTTACTTACGACTATCACGACCATGTTCAAGACCTGCAATAGCATACCTAACAAGAGATAGGTTGTAGTGGGCAGTTAACCCGATTAGCACTGTCCCTTTAGTCGCTTTCTACGACACAAAAGAACATACGCTGTGGCCATATCTTTCTCTCCCACACATAGGGATATAAGGTAATGTCTGTAAGGTTTTGTCTGGAAGAGGAGTGTATATATGAACGCAAAAGAGAAAGGTGAACCATTGGGCACTGGAATGTTATGGGAAATACCTTGCACACAATAAGCCCAATGGGAGGTACTTCCGTAGCTTCGAGTGTACTACTCTACCTATATATATATATATATATATATATATAAATATTATATATTTATAAAAATAAAATATATATATATATTATAATATAATATATTAATATATATATATATATATATATATATATATATATATATTATATATATATATATTACACCGTTATACCATCACTCACGGCCCGAGCCCTTTTCAAGGAGGGGCGGAATATATATATATATATATATCATATATATATATATATATATTATATATATATATTTATAATATAATATATATACATATATATTATATATATATATAAATAAATATTTAAAAAAATAATTTATATTTCAATAACTGAAAACGGGTATATATATATTATATTTATATTATATATATATATATATAATATATATATATATATATATATATATATATATATATATTATATATATATTATATAATATATAATCATATTATATATATATATATATATAAATATTATATATATATATATTTATATATATATATATATATATAATATAGATATAAATATATATATATATATATATTATATATATTATATATAGTATTATATATATTTGATTTAAACAAATTATTGTTA
The DNA here is from genome assembly GCA_015478945.1 of Trachelipus rathkii. Classification (NCBI taxonomy): domain Eukaryota; kingdom Metazoa; phylum Arthropoda; class Malacostraca; order Isopoda; family Trachelipodidae; genus Trachelipus; species Trachelipus rathkii. The sequence continues at coordinate 13,533 of JABUQX010119755.1, read as the reverse complement.
TTACTTTCTCAGTAGTTCTTTTTTTTTAACTGAAATGTAATGATGAATAAAAACTTGGTATCGAGAGAAATGATAAAGAACCCTCAAATAAGCTCTTAAACTAGATTTTGTATAGCTTGTTATTACTGTTTACCTGATGTCATTCCTGCTCTGTGGAAACAATTACAGAATGAAAAGAGACTTAAAATTCTTAAACCATGTTCTTTATAAGTTCCTTATAAAGAACATGGTTTAGAAATCGCGGAGAGGAATGATGTTGTAACTGTATGGTCTATGTTTTTGTTGGGAAATCTCCTGCTTTTATTTAAAGAACATAATGACACTTTTCCATTGGTGAAATTTAGGTTGTCTTTGGAAATTTGTTATGATTCATCATTTAAAAGCTGCATTAAAGAACTAAATGAATTGGAAAGAAGGAAGGCTGTGATTCTTTTCAGATACAAATTAGACAATGTCTTAAGCGATAAAACTTTTTGTTTCACTCCCTTTTAGATGGGTCTACCATTTCAGTCAAATATTGATATGATATTGATTTTGGCACATCATTTAGATGAGAACCAATTAAAAGTCTCCTTTTATTCAGAAAAGATGTTATATTTAGTATTATATCTTTCATTCAGAAAAAGATGATGTTATATTTAGTACTATATCATTATGCTGTCATTCATTATATTTAGCTGGTCTTATTAACACTTGCTTATTGACATAGTGAATCAATTTTGGCAATCGTTATCGGCTTATGGATTTGCTTTCCTGTTTCGAAGGATTGTGGGTTTAATGCAAAATGAATATGAAAAGTTCGTTATTTCATATCGACGGCCCTGATGATGAGTATTTTCTTTCATACTGTGATGAGGATGTTTAAGATTTGGAGGTTGCATATCTTGGCGAGGAATGTGATGATTATTTATTCTTTGGAGATGAATGCAATAATTTAGCGGTGAAGTTCATAGTGCGTGCGGTTTTTAAACCCTCTTCTTTTGACATTGAAGATGAAGAAATTATTCGATTGATTTTTAGAAGTGCAACCTTGGATAATAAAAAAGGTATTTTAGCCACTCAAGAGGATATTGTTGAAATGACATTAGAAAGTGTGATTTAATATTGAATGTTGTGTACCGAAAGAAATGGTTAGAAGGAAGCTTCAAGAGGGATCTAGTCAAGAGTAGTTCTGTTCAAAAAACTTTATGGACCTTAATTCTTAGTGGTAAATTTGATCAGTTTGAAAAGATTCTGAATTGGGCTTGGCATAACGAGGAGATAAATGAACGGCGGAAAAGCCTATTCTTATCACAATATAAGGCAAGAGGAAAATTTTTAAATTCTTCCTACCAATTAAAAGGTATTGATAGAAGAACTTTTAAGTTGTTGGTAAAAACTTAATTTTAAGAATAACAAAATAAATTCTTATGTGGAGATTTAAGAAAAAACGTACTTTTAAGAGTATTAAATTTTTAATGTTAAAACTTTAAAAAAAAAGTAAGTGAATTCAAGAAAAATATACCACTCGAGAATATTTTTTTCCATATGAAATTAATTCCATCTGAGAGATATGATGATGTGGACAAGTACTTTACTTGAACGGGCATTCACAACAGCTTTAAAAAAAAGAGCACTCGAAAATATCTTGTTTGGATGGAATCGAAAAATTATTAAACTGATTTTCTTAATTTAATGCATTATCAAACGAATGGAAAGAAAATTTTGTGAGTTGGTGCAATGATTTTCAGAAAAAAAAAATGTGATTTTATTTTTATTGAATCAGAAGTGATTCGAACCTCAACTCTTTTTCTTGATTGTAAACAGTACAGTCCACTCGACAAAGATATTTCAAAATTTAGTGAAGTAATTGACAAATACATTAATAGATTGAAAAACGGACGAAAAAGGAAACTTAAACCTATTAAAAGTAACACAAAGGAACCTAAAGAGGTCAGCATTGCAGATGTCAGTTTTAAAGTTAGTGTCTCAGCACAATGAGTTCCAAGTCTTGTTTATTTCTTCATTGAAAAAGGAAAAATTATTAATTGTTTCAATGCTGATATTATATTGTTACGTAAAAACTTCAGTTAATTTTTAATTTTTTATTTTATTTTTCTATTATTTACTTCTGGAAGAAAGCGTGAAAGGTTAAGAATGAGTGTGTGGGAAATCTGCATAGAATAATGAATGGGGATGGTGCTTTCGTTAATGATGAAATGGATGTGAGAAAAGTGTGGAGAGAACACTTCGAAATTCTGCATAACATTGGCAGTAATAAAGGGGCGATAGTAAATGTATATGGGTTTGATGATGCAAGAAGAAATTGGTATTTTGAAGATGAGGTAATTGGTAGGGAGGAGGTAATGGCTAGGGTGAGAAAGTTGAAGAATGGTAAATCTGCAGGCATAGGTGGAATTACCGGTGAAATGATCAAGAATAGAGGCGAGATGGTGACTGAATGGATTTGGAAGTTGTGTAACAAAGCTTTTATGGATGGTGTAGATCCGAGAGATTGGAGGGGGGTAGTAGTAATACCTTATATAAGGGTAAAGGGAACTGCAGGCATTATAGGGAAATTAGTTTATTGAATGTTATAGGGAAGATATATGCTGGTATTTTGGTAGAAAGTGTGAGTCGAGTGACTGAGGGACTGGTTGGTGAAGAACAAGGTGCATTTAGAAGTGGTAGTGGATGAATGGATCAAATTTTTACATTAAAACAAATGATTGAGAAAATGAGAGTGAAGAAGAATAAATTGTAATTGATTTTATGTATTTTGCAACAGGCGTATGATAGGATTAATAGGGAAGCTCTATGCCAGGTGTTAGTGATATATAGTGTTGGTGATAGGCCTCTGAATGAAATCAAAAATATGTACGACGATAGTGAAGTGTGTGTAAGAAAAAATGGAGTCGAAAGTGATTTGTTTAATATTACTAGTGGAGTGAGGCAGGGATGTGTTATGTCTCCTTAGTTACTCAATTTTATATGGATGGGGCTATGAAAGAATTAGAGTTGGGGGTAGCAGGGGAAAGTTTTAGAATGATGGAGAATGGAAGGGAATGGAGGGTGTCCTATTATTATATGCGGATGATTTGGTAGGGTGTATAAAAGGAAGTGTTTGAAAGTAAACGTAAATAAGAATAAGGTTATGGTTGTAAGTGAGGAGAGTCCTCGGTGTGAAGTTATGTTGGATGAAGAGCATCTGGAACAAGTGTCAGAGTTTAAATATTTAGGATATGTGTTGGATGATAACGCAACGGATGATGCAGAGTTTTACTGATTGTAGTATGAAAGTTGTGAAAGGTAAGAAGGTGGCAGGTGCAATTAAATCCTTGGTGATGTAAAAAGACTAAGTCTTGAGTGTTCAAGGGTCTTACATGAGGTAATGTCGCTACCTGTGTTAATGTATAGTAGTGAGACAATGGTCTGGAATAAGAGGTATAGATCTAAAGTACAATGTGTTCAGATTAAGAATCTTACGGGCGTGTTAGGTTTGAGAAGAATTGATAAAAGGAGGAATGAACCCATTAGGGAGTTGTGTGGAGTGAAGAAAGGAACAAATAAGAGAATGAACGAAATTACATTTCTAATTCTCTAATTTAATATAAGGGTAATAGTAAGATTAAGGGATCAATACTACTACTACTACTACTACTACTACTACTACTACTACTACTACTACTACTACTAATAATAATAATAATAATAATAATAATAATAATAATAATAATAATAATAATAATAATAATAATAATAATAATAATAATAATAATAATAATAATAATAATAATAATAATAATATATGTAATATTTATATATATATATATATATATATATATATATATATATATATATATATATATATATATATATATACTATACTATATATATATATATATATATATATATATATATATATATATATATATATATATATATATACCTGGTATATATATATATATGTACGTTCTACCTTTTCTATTACAAAAACTCTAGAATTGTTCAAGTACAAGTACAAGTACAAGTACTCTAAAATTTGTTCAAGTACAAGTACAAGAACAAGTACATGGTATCAAGAAGTACAAGTACAAGTACAAGTACTATGGAAACTGCATATATATATATATATATATATATAATAATATATATAATAATAATATATATATATATATATATATATATAATATAATAATATATATATATATATATATATATATATATATATATATATATATATATATGTATATATATATATATATATATATATATATATATATATATATATATATATATATATATATATATATATATATATATATATATATATATATATATATATATATATATATATATATATATTTTATTATATATATATATATATTTATTATATATATATATATATATATATATATAAATATATATATATATATAATATCTATAGGGGGCATACCTCGATAGGTGATAATATTTATATATATATATATATATATATATATATATATATATCCTCATCATCATCATCATCATCATCATCATCATCATCATCATCATCATCATCATCATCCTCATCATCCTCATTTTGGGGGTTATCAGCATCCATTTGTCTCCAGGACTGGAGGCAAGGTGCGTAACATATACTGGAAACATAAAAATGGTAGAAGAATATGAAGCAGTGAAAAGAAAGCCCAGCCTTGTAGCCCCGTTTAACCCTTTTGGGGAAACCTCGCGGTGGTAAGAAAAACCACCCTTGAGCTTCACGGGGCCCTCAACGACCCTCAACTATGACATCTCGTCAAATGGGGGGTTCATTCCTTGGCCCACGTGGGCTACAACTATACCTCCTCCACAAAACCCACCATTCACTCCTGTTATGCACCTTTCTTCTGTACTCTGCCAAACTCACATTTCTCTCTTCTAGGCACATTCCTTTTCTGACTCATTCCCCTTTTTCTGTCTCCCATCCTGTCGATTCCCAACACACTTACCACTATACATCCGTTTAACCGACCATCTGTCATCCATCCTTTCCACATGACCAAACCATCTCAACGTACTTTCATTTATTCTCTCATTTACCCCAATCTCCACACCAAACAACTCTCTAATACGTTCATTCCTCATTTTATCATTTCTTTTCACACCTAACACCACTAAGATTGTCCATCTGAAAACATTATACTTTAGATCTATGCCTTCTTATTCCACACCATAGTACTACTATACATTACCACGGGTAACAACATACCCTCCATGTAAAGACCTAGCGCACTCAACACTTGGTCCCTTTACATCCTGTGATTTAACTGCTGTACCTTGGTGCCATTCAATTTTCCTACTACACTCTGCATCATCTGCTCCTTTTCATTCAACATGTATCCTAAATGTTTAACTTAGACACTTTTCCAGCTGCTCACCATCTAACATAACTTCACACTGAGGTCTGTCCTCACTCACAACCATAATCTTACTCTTATCTACGTTTACTTTCAAACCCTTTCTTTTACACACCCTACCAAATCTCTCTACTAGTCCTCTCAAACTCTCTTCAGATTCTCCACACAAAACCAAATCATCCTCACATAATAGGTAGAGGAATCCTTCACTCTCATCCATTCTCCATCATTCTAACTCTATCCCTTGTCACCCTACCTCTAATTCTTTCATAACCTCATCCATATATACAGATTGGATTGCCAAGGAGACATACCACATCCCTGTCTCACTCCGCTATTATTATTAAAATAATCACTTTCGACTCTATTTATTCTTACAAACGCTTCACTATCGTCATACATACTTTTGATTCTATTCAGAAGCTTACCACCAACACTATATCATTAACACCTGCCATAGATTCCCTATTAATCCTATTATACGCCTGTTGCAAATCCATAAATCCTAAATACAATTTATTCTTCTCCTCCCTCATTATCCCAATCATTTGTTTCAATGTACAGATTTGATCCACACATCCTCTACCACTTCTAAACGCACCTTATTCTTACCCAAATTAGTTCTTCACTCATTCGATGCACTATTTCGACCAAAATATCAACATATATCTTCTACAACACTCAATAAACTAGTTACCCTATAATACTTACAGTTACCTTTTTTCCCTTACCCTTATATAAGAGGTACTATGTGACCTCCTCAATCCTCGAAACTATACCCTCCATAAATGTTTTGTTATACAACTTCTAATACAATAAATCACCATCTCGCCTATATATATATATATATATATATATATATATATATATATATATATATATATATATATATATATATATATATATATATATATATATATATATATATATATATATATATATATATATATATATATAGGCCTATGTAATATGGTTTTGTGAGGTGAATCTGAAGAGAGTTTGAGAGGATTGGTAGAAAGATTTGGAGGGTGTGTAAAAGGATGGGTTTGAAAGTAAACGTAGATAAGAGTAAGGTTATGGTTATGAGTGAGGACAGTCCTCGGTGTGAATTTATGCTAGATGGTGAGCAGCTGGAACAAGTGACTGAGTTTAAATATTTAGGATATATATATGTTGGACGAAAAGGGAACGGATGATGCCGAGTGTAGTAGGTAAGTTGTGAATTGCAGGAAGGAGGCTGGTGCAATTAAATCCTTGGTGGATGTAAAGAGACTAAGTCTTGAGTGCTCTAGTGTCTTGCGTGATGGTAAGTTGTTATCTGTGTTAATGTATAGTAGTAAGACTATGGTCTGGAATAAGAGGTATAGATCTAAAGTACAATGTGTTCAGATGGACAATCTTAGGGGCGTGTTAGGTGTGAGAAGAATTGATAAAATGAGGAATGAACGTATTACAGAGTTGTATGGTATGAAAAAAGGGATAAATGAGAATAAATGAAAGTATGTTTAGATGGTTTGGTCATGTGGAAAGAATGGATGATAGTCGGTTGGTTAAGCGGAGGTATAGTGGTGAGTGTGTTGGGAATCGACTGGCTGGGAGACCGAAGAAAAAGTGGATTGAGTCAGCAAAAGAATATCTGGAGGAGTGAAATGTGAGTTTGGCAGGGGCGAGAAAAAGTGCATAATAGGAGTAAATGGCAGGGTTTGTGATGGTGTATGATTGTGGCCTACCTGGGCCAAGGGAATGAAATCCCCACATTGGCGAGATGCCATAGTGAGGGTCAATTCCTGGTCCCGTGAAGCTCTAGGGTGGATTTTCTGTGCAGCGAGTTCCCACTAATAGGTAGGTATAAAAAAAGGTAAGGCTGGGCTTTTTTTCGACTTGTGTCATATTCTTCCACTACTTTTCTGTTTCTGGTACATGTTGCAGGAAAAAAGGTAGTTGATAATGATGATGATAATATATATATATATATAATAATATATATATATATATATATATATATATATATATATACCTATATATATATATATACCCTATATATATATATATATATAATATATATATATATATATATATATATATATATATATATATATATATATATATATATATATATATATATATATATATATATTTTATATATATATTTATATATATATATATATATATATATATATATATATATATATATATATATATTTACGCTAAAAAATCTTATATATATATATATATATATAATATATATATATATATATATATATATATATATATATATATATATATATATATATATATATATATATATATATATATATAATTTAACTTCTGGATTTTATGTTATAAACGGATATGATACTTAAAAATGCTTAGTGTCTAAAAATTTCTGGGGGGGCCATGGCCCCCTGGCCCCCCCCCTGGATACGCCACTGTATATACGTAAGCTCAGCATTACTGAAGTACAAGTACAAGTACAGTGGTTTTGGAAACTGCAAGTACACAAGTACAAGTACAAGTACTCCAAAAATGTACTTAAGTACAAGTACAAGTACAAGTACAAGTACTTGTACTTGAACCCAAATATATATAGAATAACTATATATATATATATATATATATATATATATATATATATATATATATATATATATATATATATATATATATATATATATATATATATATATGTATATATATATATATATATATATATATATATCATCATCATCCTCTTCTCTCCCCAAGACTGGGGTAAGTGCGTAGCATGCACTGGAAACAGAAAAGTAGTAGAGGAATATGACGCAAGTTGAAAAAAGCCCAGCCTTCCCACCCCCTTTATACCTTTTAGTGAGGACTTGTCGAAGTCAGAAAAATCCACATTAGACGGGACCGCGACGAACCCTCACTATGGCATCTCGTCAATGTAGGGTTCATTCCCTTGACTCTGGTGGGCCACAACCATATTCCCTCTCAAAACCCCGCCATTCACTCCTATTATGCACCCTTCTTCTCGCCTTTGCCAAACTCAAATTCCTCTCCTCCAAGCATTCCTTTACTGACTTATTCCACTTTTCTTCTGTCTCCCAACCGGTCGATTCATAGCACACTCACCACTTTATATCAGCTTATCAACCGACTATCATCCATCCTTTCCACACGACCAAACCATCTTAATGTACTTTCATTTATTCTCTCAATTGCTCCCTTCTTCGACCAAGCAACTCCCTAATGCGTTAGTTTCTCATTTTATCAATTCTTCTCATACCTAACACCCCTTTAAGATTGTCCATTGTACTTTGTACAGCACATTGTACTTTAGATCTATATCCCTTATTCCAGACCATAGTTTCACTTCTATACATTAACACAGGCCACAACATACCCTCATGTAAGACTTTAGCGCACTCAAGACTTAGTCCCTTTACATCTACCATTGATTTAATTGCTCCAGCCACCTTCCTGCCATTCACAACTTTCACACTACATTCTGCATCATCCGTTTCCTTTCTATCCAACATATATCCTAAGTATTTAAACTCGGACACTTGCTCCAGTTGCTCACCATCCAGCATAACTTTACACCGAGGACTGTCCTCACTAACAACCAAAACCTTACTCTTATCTACGTTTACTTTCTTATCTATGCTTTTACACTCCCTACCAAATCCCTCCTCTACTAAACCTATTAAACTCTCTTCAGATTCACCACATAAAATCAAATCATCCTCATATATATATATATGTATATATATATATATATATATATATATATATATATATATATATATATATATATATATATATATATATATATATATATATATATATATATATGCAATGTCCCAAAAATAAGTGTACTGATGTCGTATTTAATTATGTACTGGACTTACATGAAATTACAAGTTGTCTCCTTCGAAGTATGACCCTTGGGAGGTTACACAGTGTTCCAACGTTTCTTTCACTGTTTATAGCACGGAGCTAGATCTTGGCTGTATGAAGGATGTGGAAGTACTTGAATATTTTTCTTCGCCAGAAATTCTATAATTGAGAGCGCAGTGTGATATGACGCGTTTACGTGGTGCAGCACCCAATCGTCTGCAATGTCTGTTCTGATTTGCTGAACTCGTTTTCGAAGTCGTTCTAAGACATCTTTGTAAAAGACGTGATTAACTGTCTGTCCTGAAGGTACAAATTCCTTGTGCACAATACCACGGCTTTCCAAATACACAATAATCAGTGTTTTCACCTTGGACTTTCTCATACGTGCTTTCTTCGGACGAGGAGAATATTTTGTGTGCCATTCCGCATTTTGCCGTTTGGTTTCAGGATTTTACTCAAAAACCCATGATTCATCGCCTGTTATAACTTTATCCAAAAAATTGTGCTCCATTTCGAGTCTTTTAAGTAAATCTTGATAAATTTTGATCCTGTTGGCTTTCTGCTCCACAGACAAGTCTCTCGGCACTTGTTTTACACAAATTTTTTGCATGTGCAAATGGTTCGTTAAAATTCTATGAACTGCATTTTTATCCAAATCAGTTTCTTCTGCAATCATTCTGACACTGAACCGGTGGTCTCTCTCCATCACAGCTCTAACAACTTCCACATTTTCATAGTTTGTTGACTATTTGGTCTTCTACAACGAGGGTCGTCTTCAACATTTTCCCCGCCCTCTTTGAAAGCTTTGTGCCACTTAAAAACCATAGTTCTCGATAGAGTGGCATTTCCATGAGAGTAGTAAACATGAGGATTGGAACCCATGACGTCACAGGCGAGCCAGCTGCCACAGCTGGTTCTAGCTTCTAGCATGGCATATCCTACATCACGGTATATACCCGAGTCTAGGTTCGATGCCTACATAATCGATGATGAGGAATCGATTCTGATGGTTTATAATGGAATCGGATCACTTCTAGTATGAGTTAGTACCCCGCGACCTTTTTCTAGTGATTCTAATGCGACATATCGTATGTTACGGAATATACCCGATATAGGTATCGATTCCTATATAATCGATGATGGTGAGCCGATTCTGATAGTTTATAATGAAATCGAATCACTTCTAGTATCGGTTAGTACCCCTAACCCCCTTTTCTAGTGCACCTATACAACTTTTTTATTTTTCAAGCTACAAGGTCGAATAAAGTGTGGATTAATATGTTTTGAGGTATGTCGAGTCGAATGCCGTTGCGTTTGAGCCGGTAGGATGAACCGTAGCGGTTTTAGAACCCATCAACATGCGTTTTTCTGTTGCCGGCTTACCATTCATCCAAAACATATCATGACGGGTGTCAAACAGGGATCAAACATCCCAAAAATGGGTTATTGATACCGTAGAACATATCATCTTCCTTTGTCTTCTTCTATGCTTTTCTTCTTTTTTCAAGGGACCCCTTCCTGCGGGGACCCTCAAACTCATTCCAGGGTCATGAAACCCTCAAAAATGAGTTCTACATTAGTAAAAACATATTTAAAGACACCTTATTTGTCCTAATATTAGGGTGTTAAGTACACGTTTGTTAATGTTGTACTGCACAGCACCATACCGACTCATTTGAGCAGGTACTTAACTTATCCTCAGTACTCTATTTCATTCATTCTCTTCTAACTACTCTCCAAAATTCAACCTTTTAAGTCCATTTCTTAGTTTTTTCCAGTCAGGCTCCGCAAACGGCTCCGGCTCCGGCTCCAGCACAAATGCTTCGCCAATTAATTTAACATCGGCATTCTATTTCATTCATTCTCTTCTAACTGCTCACCAAATTTCAGCCTTCTATGTCCATTTTTAAGGTTTTGGGGCTAGCACCCCCTTCTCCATGTGCGTAGCGCCAAGATACAGCGTCTATGACTATGTTACCCATTATAAAGAAGTCATGCCAAATTTGAAGGGAATACGATGTCTCTAACCCACCCGTTGCTAGGGTATGTTTCTTATGTTTTTCCAATCTGGCTCCGCAATCGCCTCCGGCTCCGGCCCATATGCTTCGCCATTTAATTTAACATCGGCACTCTATTTCATTCATTCTCTTCTAATGGCTCACCAAATTTCATCCTTCTAAGTCCATTTTTAGGTTTTGGGGCCTGTATACACCCTTCCCACATGGGCGTAGCGCCATGAAACATTGGGTACAACGATGTTGACCCATATAAAGAAGGCATGTCAAGTTTGAAGAGGATACGATGTCTCTAACACCTCCGTTGCTAGGGTATGGCTTTTGGATTCATTTGATGTCGAATAAACCCAAATAAATGACCCCACGCTGGGGCCATGGGGACTATGGCGTTCGGGAAAGTAACCACGGGAATCTCATTTTTGGGACGTTTGAGTCCTGCTTGACACCCGTCATGATATGTTTTGGATAAAGGGTAAGCCGGCAACATAAAAGGCATGTTGATGCGTTTTAAAGCCACTACGGTTCATCCTACCGGCTTAAACGCAACGGCATTCGACTCGGCATACCTCAATACATACTAATACACACTTTATTCGACCTTGTTGCTTGAAGAATAAAAAAGTTGTATAGGTGCACTAGAAAAAGGGAGTAGAGGTACTAACTCATACTAGAAGTGATTCGATTCCATTATAAACCATCAGAATCGATTCACCATCATCGATTATCAGAGCTGGGCAGTACTTAAGTACAAATGTACTTAAGTACTTTTTGTGTACTTAAAATAAGTACTTAAGTACTTTTCAAAATCTGTAATTAAGTTTCGTACTTAAGTACATTCAAAGTACTTAAATACAGAACTTAAGTACATAAGTACTTTACAGGTCTGAATCTGTAAAGAAATTTTTTTTAAATTTTAGGTTACCATTTTACGTGTTGCAACTTGTATAGAACAATGTAGCTTGCTGACAATATCATTATATATATATTATTACGTTATTATGTGTTATGTTCAACATATAATTACATATTATTATGTACGTCACTGTACGTGTTTGATTGTGCTAATGCAGCGAAGACAAGCTATAGACAAGCTTGGTACGCCGTAAGCGTTTGATCATGTTTGATACAATCATACACGAAGATAGAATTCAACATTCTGTTACTCAGTAGGGATGCCGATATATATAAAAAAATATCGGTATGTCGATAATCGAAATCAAGATAGTGTCTTCCAAATGCAAGAATGCGAATTTGAGGATAATCAGGACTTACAGTACAGCCTCTCTAAACATATCAAATGCTCCTCACATACTCTAAGTTTAGTTGCAACAACTGATTCCAAGAAAGCTCCAACAATTCCTTCAATTGCTTCAATAAATCACACTACAATGGGAAAGTGTACTGCCCTTTAGAATAAAAGTGGTCGACTAAAATCTGCCGAAGTAATCAACAAGGTCCTTGACTGCCAGCTTCATTTGCCATGTCCTACTAGGAGGAACTCATTGTATGACTCGTTGGTAGTGCTAGTGAAACACAATGGTAAACTTCACCAATTGATGACTGAACTAGAATTACCACTGAAATAGAATTTATTACTGAATATGTTAATGTATTGGCACCGTTTTCAATCGCCGTTGATCGTCTTCAGGGTGAGAATTGTATTTATTTATTATGGTGAATTACTTCCAAATCTACTTCTTGTAGAAAATAAACTGGCAAATCTAAGTGCGAAGGCAGCAAAGTATTGTAAACCCCTCATCAAAGCTGTCTTTCAAGGTTTTCAAAAAATATTTGAAACTTTCCTCAATTTGGAAAATGAATAAATAGTGCACAAGGCGATAATTGCAAGCGTTACTCACCCATATTTCAAATTGAATCAATGCAAGATGGAGCCATGAAGAAAAAGAAGAGTTCGTGAAGAAGATACTCCTACGCGCTGTCACCGATTTGTCAACCCCCTAGACTCTTCAGTGAGAGAAACTGTCTCTAGCAGTGAAGAAGAGGACTATTTCGGTTTTGGAAAAAATATTGCTATTCAGCCAGGATCTGTTTTTATCTGAAAGATACAGATCCAAACTTGAAGAGCCTCAACAGGCACCCATTGATAAGAAAATTATTTATGCAGTACAACACAACGATTCCATCATCTGCGCCTGTTGAGAGACTCTTCTCTTTTGCAGGGATGACTTTAACACCAAAAAGATCATCCCTCTCTGACAAGACTTTCGAAAGATTGGTCTTGCTCCAGGCGAATAACAAAT
>JABUQX010119754.1:0-25268 GCA_015478945.1 Trachelipus rathkii | reverse complement strand
ACTAAACAATTGCACTACAGGATTATGAACAGGTTATGAAGCCTTGATGGATTGTTATAATATCATTTTTACCATATCAGTATTAGTAGCTTGTATTTTTGTATTTATTTTTAATGTTCATTTTCTTTAACTCTTTTTGTTTTTAAAAATACTTTTATTATTTTTTAATTTCCTTAAAACATTGTTTTGTTTTTTATTAAAAAAAAAAAAAAATAAAAATCTTGTTTATTTATATTTTGAATTTCATATTTATGAAAATTTTTCGTTAGTGATTTTTAAAAATATTTTACTGACTTTTAAATTTTAGTTCTTTAAAACTTTTTGTTTTTACTAAAAATTTTATTCTTTTTTGTTTATAATAACATTAACCTATAAAAAAAAATTTACATTTTTTACATACCACCAAAGCTGATTAAAACCAGTAAGATCAGTAAATCTAAACCTCCCCGCGCCACCACCACACTACACCTTATCACCCCACTCCTCGCACTTATGATCTATGATCATATTGATCAAATCACACATCCATTATGATTTTTGAAAATATAACACAAAACAAAAACGCAGCCCGTCATATCGTATACACTGACCCAACATCGTATATGTACCCTACGTTAACAAAATTTTCACAATTAAAAAAGCTAACCTTAGCATTCAACTGTATGTGTAAGGCCAATTATAATGACCATTGCAACACCAAACCCTCTCCTAACATACCTCTACTGCATGAATAAACTGTCACTATTTAACAAAGTTCCCACACTTAACAACAGTAAAATAACTAACTAAGCATACATAAAGCGTAAGCCTATTCACTCATTAAACCATATTAGTTTTCAAATATGCATTTCGGTAATGGATAATTTCAAATTAGTTTCACATTAATAAAGTTAAAATAGCATCACCAGAGCTAAGAATATAATGAACAACGGCAAACCTAACACATCTTATGTACGAATAAACAACCTTTAACATTAACAAAGTTTCCAAACTTTCACTAGAGTTTTCAGATACAATTCGAGAATTTGTGTCAAACTCCTCCACACTTTTCGAAACATACGCACAAATACATACTATGATTCTGGTTGGTTCGGTTTTCGAACAATATTTAATGCAATACACAGTCGATTACCTTGTATATTTGTTAACAAGCAATTTTAACTCTATTAACCAGTTATTAAAAGTAAACTAACATAAACCATACAAAAAAATCGAAATAACCTTATATCCTACGTTCTCAAGCAATCCTAACATCAACAATGCTAATTTTACTATTAACATGACAAGAAGGTAATATTTAACAAAAAAATTATCATAAACATTGGCTAATTATCTTACTGTATCATACGAATTAATACGCTAACGTGAATAAAGCTTCTCACATCAAATAAAGCTTACCATAGCATTAACGCCGAACTAAAGAAAAATAATGACAACAACAAACCCATAATCACAACCTTACGATCGAATAAACTGTCAACATTAACAATAGTACCGCACTTAACATCAGTAAAATAATCCAAATTGTCCGCTTGAAAAGAAATATGTCATATTTTTTTTTCAAAAACATTTCTCTAACATTTTAACGGTTAATTTTACCATTGACACAGTAATATTTAACAAAAATTTACACATCCTTGTCTAAATAACCATTCTGACCAGCGAAAATATATGCTAACGTAACAACGTTTTTTAAATTACATAGTAATATTTAACAAAAATTGATAGGGTATAACGAAAGACCTCGTAAGATATCAACAACGAACGTAGAGATGCGGAGGAGATGTCATCCTACCAGCACAGCGAAAAATGTTCTTTCTGGGACACATTGGTCGTATCTGTAAGCATCCTTAATAGGTAATGAATCTTTCTTTCAACCAATCCAGTGCGATAATTATATTCAAACTCCGCCCACTTTTTCGAAACATTATGCATACCTATGATATCCTTGTCGGTTCGTTTTCCGAAAAACACTACAACAATACCAATGATTCTTGTTTTTGTACAAAAGTTTCACACCTTTAGCCAGCAGTCACCGAAGTACCCTAACAAGCATACAAATTCGTAACCTATTCGCACTTTGTCAAGCATATCTACTAACATAACAATGTTATTATTACATTCATGGTAATATTTTAACAAAAATTTATCACAACAATGGTTACATTATCTATTACTGATCAACAGAGAATACTCTAGCGTAACAAAAGTTCCAAAGTTTCCATATCAATAAAGCTACCATAGCATAACATTGAACTAAGAAAATAATTGCTACAGAGACAAATCGACAAACATAGCACAGCTTATGCATGAATAAGCTGTTAACATTTATAACAAAAGAATACACAGCAAAAGCAATACACATACACAATTGGTTATGTCTTATCCACACAATAAACCTATCATTAGTGCAGTCAGTTCTAAGACATACCAGTTTTTAGTTATTCAATAACCTATTTATATATTAACACAATGACAGTATCTAATAAACTTCCATAATTATTATCTTAAATCTACATGCACACAAGAATAAATTCTTTTATTTAAATGAATTTGAAGAAATTTCCAAATAATTGACACAAGAATTATATCATGGGCGGGGAAGTCCCCATTGAGTCTTTAGGGTGTTATGCAAAAACCCACCTAAAATTCAATAAACAATGTGGCTCACTAAATTCTTTAATTTTTAAAGACAATTTGTGAGGTATGATGCGAGATAAAACAGACCCAACATATCTGCAGATTTTGTGGATACAGTCCACCATTTCGAGTATCGAATATACGTGGCACTATAAATGCATCTGAGGCGATGTAATATATATATATACTGCTTGATCATGTATGTGCCACTTTTAGTTTGGGGTATCACTAATTTCCATTCTATCTTTCAAAGATAACCTTATAGTCTTGTGATATTGAAAAGATTTCAAGCGTTATACTATACTCAATTTCACTTTACATAAAAGCTAAACATATGTCAACATTACCAAGAACACCTAAGAGAATAAATAGTCGGGTAACAATGAAGCATGGGGTCTAAATTCTACGCTAACACACACTAATCACAGCTCACGAACCATCTTAATTGTAAGTTTTTCTTTAGGCTAAGCGAATTTATGGGACAAGAAATTTCCATAATTCTAACAAGCTAGTATAGAGTACCGTATCAGCCCAGATGTCTATAAACAAAAAAGAATAAAAACAAACATTAATTTCACGAGTTTTGAATAATTTTTCCGGAGGCAGTATCCTCTTGAACTATTATGTAGCGGCACATTTTTCCAATTAATACAAAATATACAAATATTGAGTACCTTTACACTCTATTTGTCGTGATGTCGTTAAATTCATTTGAGAACCAAACATAGCAAAAAAATATTCATAAATAACAAAGTCATTTTCGAAAAAAAAAAATAATTTGATAAAACATGAAAAGATTCTAATGTACAGGTCTATATGCTAAACATAGATCAATAGATATTAGTGTGTATTTTGAATAAAAGCTAACAAAATGGGAAAAACATGAGCCAAACCGAGGATCCTTTGCGAGAGGACATAACATCACATGAACTAAGAACGAAAATAATAGCTACACCACGACAAAAATGGCGCTAACATCATACTGGAGGCTCATCGAAATAAAACCAGAATTGAGAGCGCATTTAAGCGGAACACTTCCGGACTCTGAGCTGCTATTTACAATCTCCATGCCTAATAAGTATGTTCTACACAAAAAATAGTGTCACTTAAACAAAACGATAAAACCAATGGATTACATATACTTCTATTGCCGAGATACACCATATTCTCTAATCTATTTTATAATTTAACGTTAATTTTACATTGACACTACTTATTATATAGTATAAATATATGACAAATAAATTAATTCATATACCTTGAGTAGTACTATAATTTTATCATATCATAGACCAATCGTAAATACTGTATATAACATAAACTCAATAGTTTTTCCAAACTAACTAACATTAAAGATAACTAAAATTCTTTATGAATAAAATGATCATACATGAATAAATTGTATATATTAGAGTATTACTGATTTATAAACAGTAAATTTCCAGTTAAAATCAAAACAAGTCAAACCCTCCTCTCACTCATTGTTACCTTTTGCATCTATTAATCTATTAATTGAGTCTATGTAATTCACTATATTTATCGAATGCATAATCTTAATTTAGGTAAATAATAACATTAATACAAAAATAAAATAATATTCTGTATAATATATATACTAACCATATTATCTGATAATATATATGCAATACGTAACTAACGTTTTATTATACATAATAAAGCTAATCAATACATCAATAATCCATAGAATAAGAATAATAATTTATTATATATAATTCAAGTTGACAATTTGGGAGCAGGCAAAGTCCCTGAGAATATACAACCATAAGTACAGTATAACTACAACGTTGGACTAAGCACTTCCAACGAATCTCCGACTTCCAAGAGCATCTATTCTTTACAACAACAAGCATAAAATACGCTGAGAGACACAGCGACGGACACAGGAATCGATATTATCCTATGGTAGTGGTGCGGACACAATCCGTCTCTCGTTCACTGCACCCATATCATGGCTGGGATACATTATGCAGGATGATTACGATAGTTTGGAATTTTTTCCAACATATACTATATCTCGAACTATATTTATAATAACTCAATCCAGTTTATGAGCTGACTTAAATAAACATTAAGACATTCGAGATCAAATAAAATGAACAGAACTAATCGGAACTATATTAAGCAAAATAATATTAGATAAATATTTTTATATCATCTTTAACCTCAGTTTATAATATTAAACAAAAATTTCATTACCCTCACATTCATTCAATCACACACTCCTTTTTCCCAGCCAACACTTTTTCTATATTCATAATCTTTAACTTAATATTCACTGAACGAGTGAGTAAGGGAGAGTAACATATGTACGCTCATTTTAACGTCCGGTGACATACATATACTGAGTTAACAATAAAAGATCATAAATGTGTGAATATAAAATACTCCACAGATTACATGTTACTTATAAATTACGTGGAATAAGATTTAATTTACAAATGATTTAGTATAAAACACCTTCATTAGGATTAATTAAAGTAGAATATAAATCTGAATAAACAGCTAAAATCATAACAAAATACCCATCGTACAATATAAACAGATATAACCTACACATCCACACCACCCGGATATATATGAATATAAAATGATACTATTGATTGTATCAATAAGTAAAACGATATTTCGAGTAATCTGATTATTAGGATTAAAAATAAAACAATAAACATAATAATCTAAGATTCATTAAATATACATTGAACTATACGAAATATAATAAGCTTTACGCAAACAAAAAGATATAAACGAAAAAAATAGAACAGAGCAAAAAAAGATAATATATAAAACTGATAAATCAATAAAACAATAGATAATATAACACAAATCTACTCTTCAATGCTATAATACTAATATTAACATAAAAATGTATGATGTATATGATCAATAACAATCTCGCTTTACATCACTAAGAGTGATATTTTGTGCAATAACAAATGTACGCACCAAAATTGAATGATACTACCCTAAGGGGATGTACGAGTCTCCATCTATATGAATTAAATATGGTGATAGTAGTAAATTCAACTTAGAATTAGGGTTATTTGATCACCATCTCTCTTAAGTTGATTGGATGTATTATTGACTGTTGTGATGTTTTTGGATTAGGCTTACAAGCCTCATTCGGGTTCTGAATAGAGGCCATTATAATTCTCACATCCTGACATGGAAATGTTGGTAAATGCCCGCTTATCACACTCCCTCCACATATAAGAGAGAAGTTTTAAATCTCTCATAATTCTGTAGGTAATCTAATCACTCCATATCCAAGAGGGTGTCGCTATACTCACCTGAGGTAATCATCAAAAATTGGACGTTTTATACAATAGATTTAGACTCAAAATCACAACTATAATTATGATGAACTGAAGAGATAAATTGTAATGGACCACAGGTCACACTATCAAGGGCATAGACGCACTTACCACAATTCAATCAGAGTCAGAGATTATGGATGGTATATATAGCTGCAACTGCTCCATTTACTACTCTCATTATACCTTAGGGTGTACTCACTCAATTATTATGTTTATATGACTTTATTTACTCGTGGACTTGTAAATAGTTACTTGCCTCCCATTTTTGCTTTTGTTCTATCTATGATTCTTTCTTTTCTTCTTGCGTTCTTCTGTTCTTATGTCTTGTTCTTATTTCGGCGTTCGTTCGTTCGTATACATTCTTTCTTACTTCTTCTTACTTTTTTCTTCTTCTTCTATCTTCTTTTCTTTCTTTCTAATTACTAATATATTTTTTTAGATATATAATGGGAACTTTAGTATAAGATAAATAATCAATAATAATAAATAATTATAAATAATAATATAATATATAAAAATATATATAATAAATAAATATAAAATAAATAAAACAAAAAAAAATTTAATTAATAATAATATATAATAATAATATAATTATAAATAATAATACATACACACTTATTGATGAAGCGGAGTTCGGTAAAGCCAGTGTAAGTAAGTGAAACTCCATGAGCGCTAGTAAGCTCGGAATGTATAGAACCAATGCGACCGCCGCCCCTGGAGCCTGGTATATAGTCGGAGTATCGGAGTCGAGGCCGGTAGTAGATCTGGGTATGTCTCAGGTGAAAAAAATTTTCAAGTTTATGATCGGAGAGATCACAAAAAGCACACTACAACTATACTTACGAATTCCATATTTATTCATATCAATACAGTAGAACATCAAACAATAAATTTCTTACAGCATATTCATCCGGTGAATAATAAAGATGAAGCGTAAAATAATTACTCATAACCAAACTCTAGAACCTCAAGGAAACTATGGGCTGAAGTCACGAACTAAATCATAGACTAGTACAAACAAACACAATAGCACACGAAACAGTAAGAACTCAGATAAAACAAAACAAACAAAACAGACAAAAAACCTCGAGTAACTTGAGATACATGAATCTACAATGTCGAAGGACTATATGATGCGACAACACTGGCGGGGAATGCTTATTTCAATTTTGGTGGTCCATTAATATATTATGGTAACAATCTCTACGTATAGAGTGAGTATCTCAAATGTAAATATAATATGACAATACTCAACAATGCACAGTAAAACCATAAAGGACGATAGCGACTAAGCTCTCGGATTATTGTTGACAACTACCACCTTAGGGGGGACCTATTAGATGAGAGAGTGATGTGAACTATGGAGAGAAGCACGCTCCAAATGTATCAGAGTTGTAGTGCAACCTTATATTTATTGTGGTATTACCTATCAGTCACCAAGTTTAAAGCAAATATACTCAACTGTATACACTGTCCATATTATACAGATTATAGCTTTTTTGTTTTTAAAGAGTTGAAGAGTGAGTTACGCCCGAAACCTTAGTGAAGGAATACTACTTATACCTGCAACCTATATGGAGGGAGTTATTTCGGTATATGGAGGTTCTATATTTCTTCTCGGTCACTATTCCGGGTGATTTAACTAACGGGTAGGGGGGAATACTATCTCACCCCTTATCCAGGGGAGTGAAGTCATCTACGTGAACCCCGCTTTCTATTTGTGAGTAATTTGGTAGTTTGGTTCCGTGCCAGGGGTTTCCTCCCGCCCTATACCCCTCCCTACCTACGGAGGTATTGGAATAACCGGTTTCCCTACCGTGTATCCCCGTCGATTCAATGACCCTTATACCGAACTAATATACTTCCTTGAGGAACTAAGCCTTGACAATAGTGATTTTACCTATTTAATATAATATGTAATTTTATGTAATATAGTTTGTGATCTTAGTAAAATAATAAAATATCATTGCATAGGTATATCGTATTTCAACTCAGGATATAACGATTATCAGCGAACCCTTCTTCCGAAAATATGGCACATCGCTTACCCCTTAATATTTCGGTAAGTAAATTTCATAGTAGGATAGTCGATTCACATTTGTTTTAAAACACAATTGTATATCTCTTTCTAATATTTTAGATATATATTTATAATATGCAAATCTATAAAATATTTTTCATTCATCTTTTTTTACTCCTCCTTCAACTCCCCTAAATCTTTTACAATTATTGAGAGGGAAGGAGGTGCCCCCTTTTTCTTTCACTAATTAAATTTACCATCGATTCTTTATTTTATACACAGAATTATCAAAATAAAATATTTTGAAATATAGACTTAATTTCTACTTATTATTATTGGCCAAAGCACAATAGCCCGGATATTTATTTTTAGGCTGAGTTGTTTATTTTATGTTACTCAGTTACTCCCATCTCTTTCACAAACTGTGCGCTTTCCATTCTATATAATGATTCTACTCGAGAGCAATATCATACAAAATTCAAACCCTGTGCGTAATGTGCGCTTTCTCTCACCTCGCAGTAGGTATTACGCCTAGTAGGTTCTCTATCACGCAATTATAATTTTTATTAGTTCAATATATCTCAAATAATGATTGAAATTAAAATTAAAAAATTAATCATTTTAAGTTCATATGTGGTAACTATTTTAAATAATTTATTCGATTTCAGTAATTTTTGTAAAGTAATATCACTACTATACGATAATCACACGGTTCAGCACTTCTTTAAGTTCTTTTCAAGGAGTAAAGAATTCGAAATGTAACAGTTTTATGCGATATTCATGCAATTCAACACCTGTTACTTAGCATATGTAGTAAAGATTTCCCATTACAATACTAAACTACAAGATTCATTCAATTTTAACATCTATTGCTTTGGTACCATATAGTAAAGAATTCACAATATAACAGAATTATACTATTTTTATATGATTACTAGCTAGAAAATGTTAAAAGAATGTCTTTAATTTTAATCAGTATAACTGTAATTAGATTGTTTTTAGTGTTCTTAATATTTTATTAAATTTAAATTAACAAACAAAACAAAGAGTGTGAAAAAATTAGTATAACATAAAATATTATTTATGTTATTTTGTTAAAAGAATACGACTATTGGAGGAGGACTGTGAAAACAAAGAAAATGGAAAACGATTATTTTGAAACTTTTAGTAGATCGTTAATAAAATGCAGTAGGAATAGGAGCCAGAAATTTTATTGCATTTCAGAAATAAATTTTGATATTTCAAAGTATCGATTTCTTTTAGCTACTTCATGATAAAGTACTACACTAATATATACATACATACATACATACATACATACATACATACATACATACATACATACATATATATATATAGAAGATTTTTTTCCCTTGGTGACCTTCAATATTTTCTAGGTATTAACTCATGGGAGCGATAGTAAAATTATTTTTATTTTTTAATCACCTGTTTTGTCTGTTTACGGTTATTTTAGATATTCACAACATAAACAACTTAATTCTTTTAATTTTAAAATCTTCTTTTCATTTTAAAATTAAGGGTAGCTTCGAGCTTTCGTGTACGGTTACGTACACCTCCTTCGGGAGACTGAGTGGCTATTATACTGTCATGGAATGAAAGGAATTTGGGAATGATTTTGATTGGTTGTTATTTCAGTTTTTAGTTGATGAAAGTATTTTGATGAAAGAATTATAGAATTTTGTACTGAATCGAGCCTATATTCACCTAATTGTTTATTGAAGTTATTTTTATTGTAAATGTATACTGATTCTATGATCTTTCTTTTTTGAGTATTATTTGTGTTTTTTAATATAGTGATGTTGTTTATGTTTATGTTGTGACTTGCTCTGGTTCTGTGTTGAGTGAGAGCGGAGTTTATACTGTTTTTGATGAGGTCGTCTTTGTGTTGGGTGGTTCTTCTATGGAGATCATTGGTTTCACCTATATAAACAGAGGGGCAGTTGGAACAAGGAATTTGGTAAACGCAGTGAGTAAGGGTGTTGTGGGAGGTGGGGGGTCTGAGGGAGTGTTTAAGGGTGAAGGAATTAATAACCATAACAACCAACCAAAATCATTCCCAAATTCACCAAAATCAATCATCTTCACTCAAAATAATTCCTTCACCCTTAAACACTCCCTCAGACCCCCCACCTCCCACAACACCCTTACTCACTGCGTTTACCAAATTCCTTGTTCCAACTGCCCCTCTGTTTATATAGGTGAAACCAATGATCTCCATAGAAGAACCACCCAACACAAAGAAGACCTCATCAAAAACAGTATAAACTCCGCTCTCACTCAACACAGAACCAGAGCAAGTCACAACATAAACATAAACAACATCACTATATTAAAAAACACAAATAATACTCAAAAAAGAAAGATCATAGAATCAGTATACATTTACAATAAAAATAACTTCAATAAACAATTAGGTGAATATAGGCTCGATTCAGTACAAAATTCCGTAATTCTTTCATCAAAATACTTTCATCCAACTAATAAACTGGAAATACAAACCAATCAAAAATCATCCAACAATTCCTTCCATTCCTATTGACAGTATAATAGCTATCCAGTCTCCCGAAGGAGGTTGTACGTTAACCTTATCACGAAGCTCGAAGCTACCCTTAATTATTTTAAAAATGTAAATGTTTTAATATTAAAAAATTTAAAAGTGCCCCGTGTTATTAGATTAAAACTTAGTTTTAAACTTCCCAATTTTAGTCCCGTGATTAAAAAATAAAAATAATTTTACTATCGCTCTCATGAGTTAATACCTAGAAAAAATATTGAAGGTCACCAAGGGAAAAAAATCTTCTTATAATAAATATCTGCGTTTAAGTAGTATTATAACTTATTGATACACTAATATATATGTATATATAGATAGTATATATATATATAATGATATTATATAAAATATATTATTACTATATAATTATATATATATATAACTAAAGATATATATATATATATATATTATATATACTATATATATACCTATAATATATATATATTATACTATTATATAATATATACTATATATACAATTAAATTAACTCTATCATATATATATATATTATATATAATATATATATATATAACGTATTATAAATAGATATATATATATATATATATATATATAAATATGTAATTTATATGTATATGTATAGATATGCATACATATATATATATATATATATATTACAGGTCTTACTATATATCCTATTAATAATAATAATATATAATATATATATATATAATATAGATATACAGATATATATATATATATATATATATATATAAGTATAGATAGTTCAAAGACTGGGTTTTTGGTATGGCAGTGGGAAAATTTTGTATATAAAATTCCACGGTTAAAAAAAAGGGCGTCACCACGGTCACCCCTTCCCACGACGAAAAAAAACGATTTTTTTTTCTAAACAATAAAAATAAATAAATAAATAAATTAGAATAAAGAAATTTAATAAATAAAATAATAAATAAAGGAATAAGTAGATAAATAAGTAAAAATTAAATAAATAAAAATAAATAAATAAATAAATTAATAAATTCAATATATATTATAACTGTATATGGCCCTTGCCAAGACCCGCACCACCTTTGCGACCACACCAACCACACGGCTAAGCACAGCAACGCACAGCAACCCGCCACGCGCCGCCCACCGGCACCGCACCGCACCTCCTACCGCACCTGCACCACACCGTGAACGCACCGCTACCGTCCCCGCACGCACGGCAACCTGCAACCGCACCGCACCGCATCGGCCTGCTCAGCTCCGCCTCTGATATGAAGGCACCCGCACCGCCACCGCCACCTCACTTTACGTAACGGATAGAGTTTGCTACATGGTATCTCCTTCAAATTTGACAATCCCAGAGGGTGGTGACGTAACCTCGTAGACGAAGGTTTTAAATGCGGCCATGCACCCCGTAGGGGGTGCTGGCCCCTAAAAATTGTACATGATTGTAAGAAGGCTAGAAATTTGTCAGATTAGGAAATATTTAGAGGAGGAGAAAGAAGTAAGTAGGATACGGAATCCGGATTCGGATCCGGGAATCGGCACCGGCTGCTGGCTACCTGTTTGCGAATCGCTGATGTGTAGTAGAAAATCAGTTTGATATAATAATACAATATTTGGTATCAAAATATAGTGTTTAAAGGTCAAAACTAGATTTTCGAATACTATGATAGGTTTGAAGTTACCCCTGCGAAGACAGTATCTCGACAGCTGGGCCCGCTTGGCTTGGCCTGTGCTTCCCGCAGCCGCAACCCGGCGCGAAACCGGCGCGGTGCGCCCGCAGGCGCGATCCCGGCGCGTAAAAACTCACGCTGGAGAACGCAAAGTGTTCAGTTTCCTTTAAATAAGATTTTGTATAATTTTTTTTCTTTATCTTACGAGTGAGCTTTTGTTTCAACTTAATTTTTTGTCAAAATTTATTTATTTTTTATTTATTTTATTAATTTATTTTTGTTTTTACTAATAAAAAACTAATGCTTTCAATGTTTATAACGTAAAAAGTTTACGTTTTTACATACCCTAATCAGTAAAATAAAACAGTAAATCAAACCATCATCCAACCACTCTAGGGTTAGTCAATTTCGTGAATCTATGAATAACTATTTGAATCTAATTGAATGATATTGATCTTATTTTGAAGTCTATTGATATATTGATCTATTGATTCACGTCATATTTTTTACTAAAATTGTCATGTTTTACATACCATAAATTCAGTAAGTGAGTAAATCAAACCACCCATTCCAACCACCTTTCTGTCCATCCGTGATCTATTGATCTTATTGATCTATTTAATCTATTGATTCAAGTCAATTTTTAGTAAAAAGTTATTTTAAACATACCCAATCAGTAAATCAGAAATCAGTAAATCATTAAATCAGTAAAGTCAGTAAATCACCCTCCCAACCACCCTCCTACCCATCTATTGATCTATTGATCTATTGGATCTATTGATTCTACCATCTTATGATCTATTGATCTATTTGATTTTCAAGTCATATTTTTCTAAAGTATAAATAAGTTCTTTGGTTAAAAGCGGGAAAAGAAAAACAAGTTTTTTATTTTAAAGCGTTTATAACATAAGTGCAAACCTTTTCTTATTCATAAGTGTTCAGGTGTCAACTAGGATGGACGTTGGAAAATTTATGTTCCGTGCTCCAGCACGTGTCTTGTGTCTGGTCCTACAGCGTTGCGGAAAACCTTTCTGCTATTAAATATTTTTAAAAAGAGTGGTTGAGATCTTCGAACAAAAGCCTGTTAAAAATATATCGGTTGTTACAGTTGCTTACCAAGAAAGTTTAATGGCAATTTACAAAGATGTATTTTCAATTTCACGAAGGTTGTAATATGATATAAAAAAGCATCTTCAATGTTTTACCAGTTCATTAAATTATAATCCTTTAACGATTTGATGCATAAATTGATTGAGGATATAGCAGAAACTTTCCCAGTTACTCTCATCATTTAAAAACATCCTATTTTAAGGTTTATAGCGCAGAATATCTTTCATCAGAAATGAAAGTAATATTGAGGGATGTGTCTTTTTAAACAACACTAGTATTTAATGCTTGTTCGAGCCAAAGAAGGAGATAGAGCAGGTCAAATAGTTGTGGAGACTACCCCCATGTTCCCTAACTCAACGTAAAGAGTTCCTGTAAAAGTATATAAAGAAGTTACATCTAAGATTCCTCACGGTTATTTACTCTGTTGAGCTTCATCTAAGAACCACGCATACAGCAACACTCTATGTCGTGTTCTCTAACTCTGTGAGCTTTATCACTAAGAACAGGCGACATAGAGTGTTGCCGCGTACCAAATATCTTACCTAACGAGTTTAGAAACAGTATACATACCTGAATAATGATACTCTTTTAGTAGCAGATATTTACCTATCTTTATGAAGAAAATTTAAAAACCGTGACAACCTTCTGAAAAACTGTAAACTGATTCTGTTGTAGATGAAACAATTTTATTACAATGTATAGAACGAAGTATCCTAAATCTTATTAAAAGGAAAATGTTCCTTTAAACAGACCTTACAAGAAGGTAAAGCTGCGTCGTCATAGAAACATCATTAAAAACTTGCTGGTACCTAAGAAAGCTTAAAATAAAAAGAAGCGTATTACAGAAAGGTGGAGGTGTGTTCCTACCTTTACTCTTTTCCGTTTATAGCCCCTTTGATAACCATGTGGCTTGCTCAATGATGAAGAAGGTTAGTGGTTTTACCCTACAGATGACTATGAGAAGCATGAAATATAATACAGGAACCCACCTCTACAACAACATCAAAACAACAACAACAAGCAACAACAATCAACAATAATAACAACACACAAACAATACCAACAACAACAAGAACAACAACAACAACAGCCAAAAAATTCAAAACAAACAACAAAAACAACAATAAAAACAACACCAAAAATAACAACATCAACAACAAGAAATATAACATAAAACGACACAACAACAAAACAAATATAACAACAGAAAAGGGCAAAACAACAGTAACAAATCAAAAACGACAACAACAACCATCACAACAGCACCTTGAAGTTTATATGAATCCTCAAGTTTGAGCAGATATAAACGTAATTAAACGGAGAAGAATTGTATCAGAAATATGTATTACGGTCTGATGTTAACATTCATGAAAATAGAATCCTATTTCAAAATGCTATACAAAAATTAGTAGTTCTAAGTTTTAATAAATTCACCTAAGGAAGATTCAGGTCTAGCATCAGATACTAAGATTGAAGTGAAGAGAGAAGATAATTTTAAAACATACTCAAAGAAAGCTTACCAATGAAGAATAAGAAAACCAAAAATAATTAGCTCTTTATAATAATATTAGTGTTAGATTTAAGTGATTTTATCGCTTACCAGAGATTCGGCGCAAATTCATTATTTGACGGAGAAACAATAGCTGTTCGATCTATTGTTGACTTGATTTTCGATGCATTACTCGCGTGATGAGGAAGACTCCTGTATACAGGCTGAGAAATGAGGATCAACAAGGAACGTTCGACTATTAATTTTCCGAGAACTTTAAATCCAGAATAAAACAAAAGATATATCGATCTGGATAAGGATAATTCCGCAATGTCTTTCCGATAGACAGATGCGAGTCCTTTACTGGTACTTTCTTTTGCATCGGCCACCAGATTTAAGTTGTCTAAGTAGAACACATTACGTTCAAGTGCAGTAGAAATAAGAAAAAAACCACCATCGCCTTCCAACAAATGGATTAGTTCCCTAATTATTTATTGTGCTTTTTATATGATTACTCTGCTGTTGATTGTAATTTAAAATAATGTATATAAGCTATGTTATTTTTCTGTATACATCTGCTATGTTTTTTAGATTTGTATTTTAAAATAGTTAATATTATTTGTAGTTAAAATAAAATTTATTTCATATTACAATCTGAGGTTTTTTATTTGACCTTTCAGTATAAATGAATATAATTTTTTATTGTTAACGTCATATAGATCATGGAGGGGCTAAGGAGGGCGGTCGATAAATATTACATTGATGTGAAGAGACAGCCAAACAGTTACGGTGGTTTTTCAAGGTTTGCTTCAAAGTTTCCTCAAATTAATTAAAAAAGAATTTGAAAAAATTATTTTTTTGGAAGGTGAGGATGCTTTTACCCTTCATAACCTATACGAAAAAAATTTCCGACACGGAAAACCATAGCCCCTCATTTAGATAACGTATGGCATAGATTGAAATTTATATTGAATCAAAAATATAAAATTTACATTGATGGGTATCAATATATTCTTCTGTGATAGATGTATATTCCAGATACTTATGGTTAAGGGTATTGTTAAAAGATAAAAAATCAAAGGCTGACGTGTCAAGACAGACAGAAATTATAAAAGGATGGCAGGATACCCAAAATGATATGGACAGATAAAGGGTCAGAATTTTTAGGTAAGGAGTTTCAAGAAATAGTTACTGAGTATGACATAGAAGGTACTATAACATATTATTCAGTTCATAAAGCTGCGATAGTTGAAATAGTACAAAGAACTATAAAAGAAAGAATGGATAGGTATTTCAAGAAGATGAATACATTTAAATTTTTCGATATTACTACATAAGCCTGGTTATTACTTCCTATAATCGTTGTCTTATCACTACAGAACACTTAAGAATACCCTTGTAGAGATGGTGAAGACAAAACCTTCTGTACCTATAGACACAAAGGGAAAAATAAAAGATAACACGGGTGTTAAGGCTGCAGATTATGTGAGAGTATCAGGATCTGATGAAAATTTTTCAGAAAAGGGTATGAAGCTGGATGGTCGAGAGAAGTTTATAAAGTAGACTGTATGCGGAGAATTCCCGAGAGAAGGGTTAAAATTATACTATCTTAAGGATTTAGATGTTGAAAAAATAAAAGGAGGATTCTATAAAACAAGAAATACAGAAAATACGGTTGATCATTTAAAGAGAATCATGAGTATAAAAATGAAAAAATATTTAGGGATCTAAAGGAAAGGTAAAAATAAACAGTATCTTGTCAAATAAGTAGGTTATCCAATGAAGTTTAAGGGGAGACTCCATAGCAAAATCTCAACTATTCCAAACCGATAAAAGTAAATATTTTTTTGATGAACAACTATGATATCTTAATTTATGAAAAAAACAAACAAAAAAAAAAATTGTTTCGTTTTTGAACAGTTCTTAGGGTGAAGAGAGAGAATTTTTTTTTTGAATTTTCCACAAACTGCCCATAAAATCTTTAAATTTCAAGCTATTTCAATTTTTTTCTGGCACTAAAATACTCCAATTTAGTGTGGTAATAAATTTTTTAGACACGTTATTTTGAAAATTTGTTTTTTTAAAAAAAAAATGTTTACAATAAATAATTATAAATTTTTCAAAATTTATGAAGAGTTAATAGTTTGATATGGCTCACGAAAGTAAATGGAGAATCAGAAAGTTTTATATTAAAACGTTTCAGTTTGTTTACAAATAATATGTGGCTGGTACCGAATTTGAAGAAAATAAATCTGTTCGTTTTTTTTTAATTGAATTTTTTTGTATATTCATGTAAGGGAAAAAAATTTGAAATGCTAGAAAACACCAATATAAACATTTTGGAAAATTTTTTCATTTTTTAGAGACGGCAAAAAAAAAAAAACTTTGTATACTCATTTATTTATATATATATATATATAACTATATATATATATAATATATATATATATATATTATTATATATATATATTATAGTATATATATATATATTATATATATATATATATACTAATATTATATATATATATATATATATATATATATTATATATATATATATATATATATATTAGGTTCCCAAGCAACCCTTCATGATTTAAATTATAGATTACAAGTTTCAACAGGCACGCTCGAATGCGAAGCAGGTACTTGAAAACTGTTCCGAGAGTCTTCTTTTTGGAGAGGCGGATCGACTAGCAGGTAAAGCCTCCTGTAAACATTATCTACGGGCGACGCTCTTATTCAAATGTTCGGTCCTGGCCGCGAGTTGAAAATTTTGTTTATTCTTATTATTGCAATTTCTCGCAACGAGCATGTTGTGCGCATGTCGGCCGATCCTTTGACGTGTTGGATCGGCTAGACTCTGTAGGCCCAACATGGAAGCGACCCCTGAAAAATTGCCAGTGTAGCCCAAGAGGGGGTTCCAACCACCCTTCTGTGGATTTAAATATGTATCGAGTTTCAAAGCAAGTGATATCGAAGCAGGAGATTGAAAAATCTTCCGAGATGCCTTTCTTTTTTGGGAGGCGCATTCGGACTAGTTGGTTAGAGCCTCCTGAACAATATGTCTATCGGCGACGACCGCTGTTGTCAATGGTTCGAGCCCTGGCCGGGCGCGAGTGAAATTTTTTTCGTCTTATGTATTGACAGGATTTTAGTGTCGCAACAAAGCATACTGTGCCATGTCGGAAAAAATCGTCCTTCGACTTTTTGGTCCGCGTTGCGTCTGTAACACATAGAGCACCCCTTGAAAGAATATGCCGTGTAGCCCCAGGCAGAGATTCCAATCACCCTTTCTGTGGACATTAAGTAAGGTGGGTCGAGTTTCAAAGCCATAGTGATATTGAAGGCAGGAGATTTTGAAAACTTCCGAGATTGCATTCTTTTCTAGGGAGGCGGGGATCGCGAATAGTTGGTGTGATAGTTCGAGTCACGTTGCGCGAACTGAATTTTTTTTTCGTCTGTATTACAAATTTGTCGGTAAGAAGCATGTTGTGCGCCTATTGGCGTTCCTGACCATGATCGGTTGCGTTTTCCTGTTGCCCATGAGCACCTTCCCTTGAGAAAAATGTCAGCGTGTAGCCCCAGAAGAGACGGTTCAATCTCTCATCCTTCTGTGGATTTTTAATGAGGTTATCGAGTGTTCAAAGCAGTGAAATCCGCGCTCGAACATGAGCAACCAAACACCATGTGAAACAATACGCACTACCTCACTCTCTTCCTCGCGCGTAAGACTCTGTGGCACCTATATGGCTCCTCTCCACCTCCTCTCCTCGCTAGGATATAGACATATGCGCACCCGCCGCCGGGTTCGCTCTCGGTATAAGTGTCGAATGAAGGCGGCTGGCAGACGCAGTCACTCCCACATCTCTCTTCCATGTCAAGTTACCAATAATATATCAAATATAACGAGTACGCACATCAATCACGCATGTTGATACTACGTATAATAACTCCGGCGTCGGCCTGAACTTGCGTTTGGTTGCTCCTCGTTAACATGGGAGCAAACTAGCAGGAATGCCGTTTAGACCGAAGCAGGTGTGCCACCACCATCTTTTGTACTTTGAATAATATCGAGTTCCTAAAACAGTGATTATCGATAGCAATGAAATTGAAAAACTTCCGAGATGCTTCTTTTTCTGGGAGGCGCGCATCGCAAGTAGTGGTAGAGAATCCTGCTACAAAATTCCTAACAGCGACGCTGTTCTCGATTGGTTCGAGTCCTTGGCGGAGTGAATTTTTTCTCCCTATTAATTTGTTGCCAATTTTCGCAAACAAGCATGTTGTGCCCATGTCGGCGTTCCTTGACTTTGGTCGGTTGCTCATGTAACCCAGAAGCACCCCAGAAGAATGCCGGCTGAAGCCCCAGCGGTTCCACCCACCATTTCTATGGGTTTAAGATAAGTAGTCGAGTTTCAAAGCAGTTGATATCGAAGCAGGAAAACTTTGAAAACTTGTAAGAGATACCTTACTTTTTTGTTGGATGTTGGATTCGAATTAGTGGTGGAACTCTTGTACCATTGACTCTAACGGTGACGCTGTTTGTTGACGGTTCGAGTCCTGGCGCGAGTTGAGAATTTTTTCCGTGTCTCTTAGTTATTGCAAATTTTATAACGCACACAAAGAATGATTGTTCCCATGTCTCGGCGGTGCACCCTCGACTTTGGTTGGTTGCTCCCTGTAACACGGAGGCAAGACTAGCCATAATGCTGAATGGTAGCCCCAGTAGCGGGTGCTAAAAACACCCTTTCTATGATTTTAAATTAGTACCGTTTTCATTAGCAGTGATACATCGGAAGCAGGAGACTTGAAAACTTGTCGAAATACCTCTTTTTCAGGCAGTGGCAGATCGGGAAGTGGTAGAGCCTCCTGTACGTTGTCTAACAGCGACGCTGTTTGTCGATTAGGCTCGAGTCCTGGCGAGAGTGAAATTTTTCATCGTCTTATTATTACAAAATTTTTATCGCAACAAGCATTTTGTTGCCTATGTCGGGCATGGCTTGACCTTTGGTTGGTTGCTTCCTGTAACCCTGGAGGCAAACCCTATCAAAATGCCGGTGTAGGCCCAGCAGAAGTTCTATTATCTAATCTTTATATCTGTACTGCACTTATTTTCAGACCATGTCCCTACAATATATATATAATATATATTATATATATATATATATATTATATATATATATATATTATATATATATATATATATATAAATAATAATATATAATATATATATATATATATAAATATACTTATTAATTTTCAATTGAATCAATTCATGCCTTTGATTATATATTTTTTTTACAACCCAAAAGAAAAATAATCAAATTTATTTTTCCCTTCCGGCTCCGGCTCCGGCTTGCCCGCACCGGCTCCGGCTGCGGCTCCGGCTCCGGCCTCCGCTTCCCGACTCCGACTATAGTTTCTGCACTTTTTGAGAATTGTGCAAGTACTTTCTGGCAATTAATTTTTCACGTACAAAAATATTTTTTTTTTGAAAAAATTTACCCAGAATCCGGTTCCGTTTCATACTTCGGCTGCGGCTCCAGATCCGGTGCGCTGGCTCCCGACTAAGCGTTTCTGCCCTATTTGAAAAATGTTCAGCACGTTCTTCTGGCAATAAACCTTTCACCAAAAAAAATATTTATAGGAACAAATCTATTACCAGAATTCCGCTCCGTTTCCGACCCGGTGTCATAACTAGGATATCTGCAAATTTGCAAAACTAAATTATATAAAAGCGTTTTATAAAATTTTACATCTTAAAAAAAAGTTTTCTGGAAAAAATTTATAAACAGGGATCCAGCTCTAACTCCGGCTCCGGTTCCGGATCCGGGATCCGGATCCGGATCCGGATCCGACTAGGTTTGAACTATTTGAAAATTTAGTCAGCAAGTCTTCTTGGCAATAACATTTTTTCGGTAGTTTTGATTTCTTTAAAAAATATTATAAGTAAATGTCTGACACCATGTGCGACTCCGACCACCTGCCCGGATCCGGATCCACAATAGGATTCCTCGCCACTTTTTGAAAATTATTCAACGGGAATCTCCTGTGCTAGTCTGTGGTTCCACTAAAAGCAGGTCTCCAGAAATTCAATCCCATACCCGGCTCCGGGTTCGTCTCCGGGTTCGGCTCCGGATCCGACTAAGGTTTCTGTAATAATTTAAAATTGTTTCAACGCGTCTATCTGGCGCATACATTTTTCGCCTAAAAAGATTTTTTGAAAGAAATTAATACCAGGACCGGCTTCGGCGCTAAATTTTTTACCGGCTCCGGCTCCAGCTCATATGCTCCGTCATATGAGATCTGACTAAGGATTCTCCACTATTTGAAAATTGTTCAGGCACTTCGTCTATGATAAATTTAATCACAAAAAAAAATACGTTTCAAAAAAAATCATACTCCCTGGAGCTCCGACTCCGACTCCTGATCCGGATTTCAATGGATTTATGAATAATGCACTTTTGTGAATAATAGAGTGTTACCACAAGTTTCGTCTTGAAAACTATGGATTTCTAGATTTATATGTTTATACGATTTATTTCTAAGAGGAAAAGGCTCCGAATCGGGATCCGGATCCCGACCTGGACTAAGGTTTTCTGCACTATGGATTAAAATTCGTGCAGTACTGTTTGTTGGCATTAAATTTTGTCAATTCTAATAAATATTGTTTGAAAAAAATTTCTATCCAGGCTCCGGCACTGACTCCAGCACCGAGCATACCTAAATCCAGCTCCGAACAGTTGGCGACTTTCGGGCTCCGGATCTGACTAGAAGATTCGAACTATCTAAAAATTGTCAAGTTACGTTCTTCTGGCCATAAAGTTTTCACCTAAAAATTATTAAAAAAAAAATTCCATTACTAGATAGGAAACTTCAAACCCTCCCGCGCTCCGACTAAGGTTTTCGTGGAACTATTTGGAAAATTGTTCAGGCACACGTTTTCTATCAATAAAATTTTCAACCTAAAATTAAAATATTTTCCGAACAAAACTCATAACTCGGGCTCCTGACTCGACTCCGTAACCTCCCCCGACCTTTCCGAACTCCGACTCCGACTCCGACTCCGTCTCCCCTTACACAGGGCTCCGCTTCCGCGCTCCGACTCCAAATCCGGGTCCGATTAAGGATTACACTATTTGAAAACTGTTCAGCAAGTCTTCTGACAATAAATTTTTTCCTCTAAGAAAATTATTTCTTTGACAAAAATTTTATACCCAGGATCCTGCTCCGAATCCGGATCCGGATTCGGACCTGACTAAGGTTTCTGCACTTTTTGGAAAATTTGTTCCGCTCCGCGTCGTTTCTGGCTTTAAATTTTTCACCTTAAAAAAAATATTTATTTGAAAAATATTCATCGCTCGAGGTTCCTGTCCTCAGAGCTCCGAGCATCCGGCTCCGGCTCCGGGCTCCGGCTCCGGGCTCCGGGCTCCGTGGCCTAAATGTAAGGATTCGCATAACATTGAGGCAATAAGTACACCGCGCAAAGTAGGAAATTGGTTTAGCACGATTGTCAATCTGGCTTTAAGTTTCTGCATCAAAAAAGTATTCTTCTGTCAAAAAAATCAAGTACCTGTAATATTATTGCACCGGCTCTGACTACTGGCTCCGGACTTCGACTACGGATCCGACTCTGGATCCGGATCCGACTAAGGATTTCTGCACTATCTCTGGAAATCCTGTTCAGCACGTCTTCCTGGCAACCAAAAACTCTTGGTCATTTGAAAAGAAATTTTCTTTTAAAAAAAATAGTCCCAAGAATCCAGGTCTTCGAATTCGAAGCATACCGCTCCGGATCTCGGATCCAAACTAAGGTTTCGGTGCACTAATTTTGAAAAATGTTCAGCACTTCTTCTGGCTATAAATTTACACCTAAAAAATATTTTTTTCGATACCAAAAAATCAACGTGCGAAACCGGCTTCTGCACTTCGGGCTCCACTTCGGACTCCTGGCTCCGACTCCGGATCCGGATCCCACTAAGGGATTTTGCACTATTTTTTGAAAATTGTTCAGTACGTCTTGTGGCGTTATATTTTTCACCACAGGATAATATTTTTTGAAAAAATTCGTACCCAGGCTCACGGCTCCGGCTCCGCGCTCCGGCTCCGGCTCCGGCTCCGACTTTCTACCTTCAGCTCCAGGATGCTGACTAATGGATTCGCCTATGATGAGGCTATTTGAAAATTTGTTCAGTACTCGTCTTCTGCGATTTTAAAATTTTTTCACCTAAAATATATTTTTTAGAAAAAAAATTCATACCCAGGGGCTCCGACTTCGACTTCGGGGGCTCCGGTTACGGCTTACGGCTCCAGCTCCAACTTCGGCGTTTAGCTCGCCAGATCTTAATTTTATGACTTTCTGCACTATTTCTTGAATAGATGCCCATTACTTCTCTTTCTAAAAAAAATATTTTCTGTAATAAAATAATTACTCGGCTCCGGCTCCGGCGCTCCGCGGCTTGACCGACTTCGACTCCGGCGCTTCTGACTTTCGGATTCGTGAACAGGCATCCGGATCCGACTAGGGATTCTATAACTAATTTTGAAAAATCTGTTCAGCCACATCTTCGCCAATAAATTTTTTAATCCAAAAATATTTATTTCATGAAAAAAATATAATCCAGGCTCCCGGACTCCGGGCTCCTCGGCTCCGTCCGGCTCCATTTATTTGACTGCAGTAAAATCCGCGTAAGAATGATGCTAGAGGTGAGAGATATGAAAAAAAATACGATTTTCTATAATTATAAATAAAAACATTTTTTGATCCTAACCTGGAATTTGCAATTTTGACTTGGAATGGAAAATTTTTTAGTTCGTATTACCTTCTTCTAAATAAATTTCTGTATCTAAAAAACTATTTAAATTTTTTTAAAAATAATTACACATGATGTTCAGGAGGAATTTTTCTTACTAATTTTAGATAATTAAAAAAAAATGTGGAAAAATTTTGATTTTTTGCTTTTTATAAACAGTAGGGGGTCTAGTTATTGAAGTTCTCCCCTTAACGTTATGATAATATGCCAGTGAAATTAGGAGAAACATTGATCAATTTTACACTGTGAAGCAGTGAGAGTTGAAATCATTTCTATTTTACGTTGCCTTTCATCTGGCTTCTATGTGATTATAGTCACGGAAAATAAAATATTGCAGACTTTACTACCAGAGTTATTGAGATCCATAAAACTCGTACGAGGAAATAGATAACGAGAGTTGGGTTATGCGGAAATTTGATACTGGATGTCGCTGTGTGGTTAGGAGAATAATGCCCTGAATCACATAGCGGCATTTTTAATAATTTATGAACTTTTGTTGAGAATGTTAAAAAAGTATTAAAAATTAATCCACAGATATGAGGGTTATCGAGAGAGCCGATAGAGAATAATTTCTTTGAAAGATATTTAATAAACTAGAGGTCTCTATAAATCTCTTACCAATGTGTTCGTAGATTTGAACAAGCAATTTAAATCAAGTCGTATATGGTAAAGATTAGTCTATTTCTAGTTAATAAAACACCTTCAACGAGCGCCAAGCGTATTAATCTCCTTAAAATTCTCTGCTCTTAGTAAACTAAAAGATAGAAGGTTTATTACCTTTCACACTTCGGACTGCGTTTCGTAAATGTAGGGTTTACTTACGTGATTGATACAATATTGAAGAATTAACGATATACAAAGCGCCCTAAATTGAAATAATAATTTATATTCCCACGATGGAAGAGTATTTAGATAAGCTTGTAACAAAAAGCAACACCGATGATTCATTACATTTTGTATGTGACCCTTCAAAGATGTTGCACGACCCGGGTGTAGCGTATGTTTACAGCGACATTGTAGAACCCCAGTATGTTGGAAACACTAAGGCTCAGTTACTAAGAGTGATACATTTTCCTAAAGATTACAGAGTTATAAGTTTTCCTAGTGTTACACTATATACCTCTGCACATAATGCTCAATTTTAGAAACCGTAAGAGTGTAATATAAGAGATGTCGAACGGGAACCCTTACCATTCACACATGGTACGGGCTGTGGTAAAGTGCATGTACGGGAAGAAGCTCCGATAGTGTAAAGAGTCTAGTTCGTAAATAAGTGTATGTGAAACAATAAGCATGACCTCCGAAGATCATTTCTATTTAACACTGCCCTCATCGGCCTCTATGGATCTACATTTCTGCTAAATAAAATATCAGGACTTATAACAAGCCCCAATTAGTTGACACCCCTATTAACTTTTGAGCGAGAAATGTTATGAATCAGGACTTAAGTGAATATAATCTTGACGCATCTATTTGAGAATATAATCAGAGGTCCTCCTCGGCATTTATACTTATTTTAGAGCGTTGCACTATGTTATAAATGTCCATTAAAAATCTTAACGCTAATACAACCATTATCGACATGATGAAAAAGAATATTTCTATGAAAAATATTTCATAAGTCTGGGTCTTTACAAATCG
>JABUQX010119753.1:22500-28610 GCA_015478945.1 Trachelipus rathkii | reverse complement strand
GTCAATTACCGATAACGATGTATTTCTCAAAAAAGCAGCCAATACGACATACAGATTCTGGACTGCCTTCATCTCTTACACCTTCAACTTCATTTACAATTTTAAAGAAACTATTTTTTGTTTTCAATTTGCTAAACTTTAAAATTTTATATTACAGTCCTCAGGCTATTCAATTAAATATATAAAACAATTTTATCTCCAAATTTTTTTTAAAGGTTTACATTGTATATTTTCATTTAAAAACTAAAAACTTTTTTTGCTCATTTTAAGATATGTAGAGTACTGTACTGTAAATGTAATAAATATCCTACTAATTAACTAGTCAATAAAATATGTTTATATACTGTTCTGTAAATAACATTATTGTATCTGCAAATTTATTCAATTATTATTAAGGTTAAATAAAATACTGCTGCTATTTTATTCACCTTATACAAAGGTAAAAATTTTAAAATTAATGGATTTTTCTTGCGTTTAAAGTTATACGCGACATCGCCTATAACGCGGGGGGCAGGAACCTAACCCCCGCGTTTTACTAAAAAGTGAAGCAACACTTCTAATATTATTTTTATGATCACATAACTGCGTAAATGACAAATCAATTACTGAATTTTTTTATTAAGAAAGACATTTGAAAAAGTAGAGATCTGGCCGGAACCAAGCTAGTTCTCCGGCCGGAACCGGAACTTCCAAATAATCGAGGTTCTCGAGGCTCCGGCCGGAACCTGGTTCCGGTGGCCATCCCTAATATATATATATATATATATATATATTATTATTATATTATTATTATTATTATTATTATTATATTATATTATTATTATTATTATTATTATATTATTATTATATATTATATATTATATTATTATTATTATTATTATATATTATATATACATATATATATTATAAATAATATATAACAATATATATATATTATTATTATTATTATATATATTATTATTATTATTA
Source organism: Trachelipus rathkii (assembly GCA_015478945.1). NCBI lineage: Eukaryota > Metazoa > Arthropoda > Malacostraca > Isopoda > Trachelipodidae > Trachelipus > Trachelipus rathkii. Next base: position 27,641 of record JABUQX010119753.1, on the reverse strand, counting down.
TTACATATATTATTATTATTATTACATATTATTATTATTATTATTATATTATTATATTATATTACATACATATTATTATTACATATTATTATATATATATAACAAATTTTAAAAGAATGCATAAAACTTTGAAATTTATTACCTATTAAATTTCCTGGAAAACTATACCTGATACAGGATCCGAGGTAGTTCCAGAATTTATTAAGATAATGTATTTAATGTCAGATGGGGATATGAAATTTTAGTAATTAAACATTTTATATTATTATTAATTATTAATATTAAATCAACTTCACCGAAGGCTCATATATATATATATATATATATATATATATATATATATATATATATATATATATATATATATATATTATTATTATATTATATATATATAGTATTATTATTATTATTATATTATTATTATTATATTATTTATATATTATTTTCATATATATTATTATATTATTATTATTATTGCTATTATACATATTATATATGTTATTATTATTATTATATTATTACATATTATTAAAGTTTATTATTATTGATAGTTATTTTTGTCTACTAGAGCTGAAGATGATTTAAATACTGTAGTATATATTTCATTGTAATGTATTATGTTATTATTATTATTACATATTATTATATTATATATATTATTATTATTATTATTATTACATATTACAGATTATTACTATTCATATTAATATATATTATAGTTATTATTATTATTATTACATATATTAAACGTGTGAATATAGAAGATATAAACATATATATTATATATAAACATATTACATATTATTATTTATTATATTATTATTGGTAATTCTTATTGACTATTATTATTATTATTATTACATATATTATTATTATTATTATTATTATTATTATTATATATATATATATATATTATTATTAAATATATATATTATTATTACATATACATAAATTATATATATATTATATAAACATATATATTATATATATGTAATTATATATATTATTATTATACATATATATTATACATATGATATTATTGTTATATATATACATATTAGAAATATATATATATTATTATTATTATTATTATTATTATATTATATATATTGATATCATATTATATATATTACATATAAACATATATACATATTGTTACAGTTATTATTATTATTATTATTATTAAGCATATTATTATTATATGAAGAAGATATATATATATTATGAGTTATTATTATTATATTACATATTATACATATATTATTATTATTATTACATATATATATAATTATAATAAATTATTACCAATTAATATAAAATATACCTAACCATATACATAAACATATATATATATAAATATATATATATATATATATATATATATATAGTTAGTATATATATATATAAATATATATATATATATATATATATATATATATATATATATATATATATATATATATGTGTGTGTGTGTGTGTGTGTGTGTGTATGTGTATGTGTGTATATGTTGAAATATGTGATGAACGTTAAATCAGTAAGGGGATTTCGAGTAGTTTAGGGGGCGCAACTGGCTGCCAAACCAGCGGTCGGACATTCGGGATGTTGACAAATGTTTCAAAGCAACATTTGTTTTTCGTCATTTGAAGCGTCAAATTAGGGGTCTCAGGGGTCGGGGAATCCGTTTCCGAGGTCGGCGAGGTATTTGGAGCAGGGAATCCATGTCATGTCGGCCTTTGACTTTGATTTTCCTTAAGGTCGTTAGATTTTGACAATGTTTCAAAATATGCGTCTCCAAGGGACTAGAACCCGTTTCCAAGTTCGACGGCTCGTTTGTAACCCCAAGGCCCGAGCACGGCACTGCTCCATCTCGTGCCCCATCGCGTAGGCTGGATCAAACAAGTCATGCCAGGTGTTGACTTGGTTAATGCCCCCCAACTCCGGAGAAGTTTGGCTCAATGTCAACGGGACATCTCCAAGGTCGAGTTCGTATGTTAGTTGACCTCAAAAACGTTATAGAAAAGGGAAATCAAGAATAATACAAAACTCTTAAATACGAAAAAAAAATATTCCATGTTTTACAAAACTTAATTTTATATTTATAATTTATATTAAATATGACATTCATTTGTAATATATTAATTATATAATATTTATGTTATTATAATAAAAGTTTTTTTATATATAAAATTATTAGTTAAATTGTACATTGCTTTGTTTATTATGTAGCAAAGAAATAGTCTCTAATCTTCCCGCATTTCCTGTCTTGGCGCCATTTTGGAAATGTATTTTCGTAGACCTCTTTCCTCAGATGTGGTTTGCGATGAAATAAACTGATATATGTTAAAAACTAATGTACTTAAGTTAGGGTCAGCGACTTGTTAATATATATTAAAGATGATGTTTAATAAAAATTAACCAAAAAATACCAAGTTGATTCACTCTCCCATTAAAGAGAAGAGTTCTAACAACTTATATTGCTGGTTCATTAAGTTCAAGCATTCAGCGTAACATAAATCTTCCTAGGTGCGAAAGAGGCGGCTTCAAACGGAGAAAAAACTTAGCAAGTAGCTGTTCTATTTAGGTTCCTTAATGTAAAACGATGCCCTTAACAAGGAACTCCAAAAGAACCTCAACCGAAACCTGCGCAGCGGAGGAACAAGTAGAAAAGAGATAACTCCTAACATTAATTCCACTATATATATATATATATATATATATATATATATATATATATATATATATATATATATATATATATATATATATATATATATATATATATATATATATATATATTTATATTATATTATAAATAAACATATATATTATATATATATATAATATATATATATATATATATATATAATGAGTTCCGGCTTAACCATATTTTAAATGTCAAGGAAAATTTGGATGGTGATATAAATATTCAGTCAAACATGAATAAAAAATAACTAAATAAAACATATCCTTACATTATAAGTAGTCCTAATATTACATAAAACATCATATATTATAAAGAATATTCAGTTCTTGAAGATAAGAGAAAATAGTTACTGTTAAGGTAGGGGATTCAGATAACATATGGGATAACCTTTTAGGAGATGTTATGGACCATAAAGTAGGACAATGACGAAAGCGAATGGGGTCCAGTTGGGGACAATCAACGAAGATATGGTGAATAGATTGCGGGGTATGGCGACAGCAAAATTTGGAGATGGGAGGAGGGTCTCATGACATGTAGTGGCTGTTAGGGATATTTATGTGGCCAATAGGGAGACGTGCAAGTATCACTACGTGCAAGAGTTTCGTCGGTGAGAGCAAGACCACTCAATAATGTTCGGTTTTATATTTTTAAGTTTTGCCAATCGCTGATCACTCGTCTAGCACTCTTGCCAATAAGACCGGAACCCCTGTCGGAGAGCTGGATAGTATTCAATTGATGGGATGCGACCTTGTCGAATGGAGGTACCTAGAACAGCTCCGAAAAGAAAAGGCGGCCACCTTGGCCTCTCTGTCAGCGATTTTGTTTCCAGCTACCCCTACGTGAGAGGGGGGGTCCAACATAGTTTGATTTGTTTCTTACGAGAGTGGAGCAGCAGAAGAAATTGTTATACAGCAGACATCATTGTGTTTTTAGAAAAGGAGGTTTTAAGCGCCTGGAGGACGCTGAGCAAGTCTGAATGAATGACATGAGAGTGGTCTTGATTAAGAAATAAAATTCGAGAAAGGGCAATCATTATAGCCATTAATTCTGCTATAAAAATTGAAGCGTAATGGGGGAAGGTATGGGAGAGGTTGCAGTCAGGAAAGACAGCAGATGCACCAACACTATTCCCTGTTTTAGGGCCGTCAGTAAACACTGAAGTAAACACTGCTAAAGTAAACTTCACTGTAGTCCGTGAACAGAAGAGTGAAACTGAGCAGTTCTTTTACTAGTGACATCGTGAGTTTGCTCTGGATTCCTTTAGAGAGAGTTCAGGACCAGGCAAATATTATTGGGAGCAGAGAATAACCAAGATGTATACCCTTCATCATAAAAGAATGGAAGCACCTTTTGCAAAAGGATGTTGAATTCCTAAGAATTTTATAAACTTTACAGCCGAAATGTCTGTAAGGAGGGAGAGCCTGGAAAGGTATTCTCAGAATCGGTAGTTAGAAAGAGAAGTGAAGTTAGGTCTGAAAAGAAAGATAACTGTGCACATAATGTATTCCCCTTCGAAGAGAGAGAGAGAGTGATATCACTTGGATTCAACTTCAAGGCTCACCCGGGAAACGATCGGAAGACTCCAGTGGAGATATGGATCTCCTCGTTTTGGATGGGCCAACAGGTGTAGTAGAGTTGGGGAGCCTGACCATATACTACGCAGCCGTAATCTATTTCGAGCGGGATTATAGAGATGAAGAGACGTAAAAGGGGACTTATGCATGATCAGCATCCCAAGATTTGAGGCGTTATGACGGTTACGTCATATGCGATGACAAGTCGTTTCAAGGAGTTTAATGCGTGGTGAGTATGTTATGGCTCCATCTAGAATGATTCCTAGAAATTTGACTTAGAAGTTACAGGAATGGGGCGTTCATATATTGTTAGGCCCAGTGGAGGAAAGCAGTAGCAGGTTCTTCGACTCTTTATTCTTAAAAAGCAATTGCTGAAATTTTGGTACAAGAGAAATATCAGAATATGGGAGTTACTTCCATTGGGAAGCTATCTTCACACAGTTGAAGTTGCTTATCAAGAAAAGGTAGTTGGGTTAGGCTATATATAAAGGGCAAGGCTACTAACATAGAGAGAAAATTATACAGCCACTGAGGTAAAGTAACGATGTCATTAAATCCAGAGCAAAAATAGTAATACACTTAGAATACTACCTCAGGGAACGCTCTCTTATCCAGACTAAATTGGCGTTACAGAACAGAAGAGAACTCGAACCTATGTGATCTATTTTGACAGAAGACATTTAATGAAAGAGGGAGTTGTCCTCTGAAACCGAGTGACGGGGAGTTTAAGAGGAACCCAAAGCCCTCCACGCCGCCACAGAGCAAAGTCACAGCCTTTAAGATCAAAAAGACACCAAGAGCCATCCCGGGACCGGTTTGAGAAACGTTTTTGGCGGATATCATAGTCCGTGCTTTTAACAAG
>JABUQX010119753.1:15000-20000 GCA_015478945.1 Trachelipus rathkii | reverse complement strand
ATATGTTTGTTCTTCACACACATTGTTTTCACCTAAAAAATATTTTATTAAAATTTTCTTATATTTATATTTAGAGACCTTGTCTGACAACAATGATTTGGTTGAAGGGTTTGAAATCTTGAAGTTGCTTGTAATTTGGTTCAGTTTTTCTAATTTGAGCGGTGTATTTTTACCAGAAATAGAATAGATCTAGAGCGTGTATAAACTTTCACCGTCCTCCCGCTCACCCTTCACCCAGCTAGCGCATAGTCCTGCCCGCCTCACCTGACCGCCCTCCTCCTGCCCAACTGTATCGGCCCAGCCGCAGCACCTTCTCGCAATTTCGCAAATTTTACCAGATTTTAATATGAAAGTTTATCATTTCCTATGTAATTAAAGAGAACTGAATTTGTGCTTTTGAGAGCTCGGATACAAGCCGGGAAATTTTTTATTCTCATTTATTTTACCATTATTATTTTTAGAAGAAAGTTAATATTAATAATATTATTATTATTATTATTATTATATTAACATTATTTTTATTATTATTATTATTATTATTATTATTATTATTATTATTATTATTATTATTATTATTATTATTATTATTATTATTATTATTATTATTATTATTATTATTATTATTATTTTAAATATTTTGCTATATATATAACTATATATATAACTTATATATATATATATACAAAGAGCATATATATATATATATATATATATATATATATATATAGGGAGTAGAGGTATATAGTAGATAGGGTATATTATATATATATGTTATATATAATGATAAGTATATATATATATATGTGAGCAGAGGTATATATGGTTTTATATATGAGATATAGTGGAAAAATAGAGGCAGGTATGCAGTGGGTATGAAAGTAGGGCGTTAGGTATATGTGTTATGGTAAGGCATATACATATATAGCTATATATATATGTATATATATGTATATGCATATATATATGGTATATGGAGCTTGATGGATCAGATATAAGTCAGAGAAGGATCCGGAGAGCAATTTGCTTGAGTCAGGTTACATTAACCGGGAGTCGGTGTGGCTGCGATGCTGAGCGCCAGTAAATATTTGCTTACTGAATGCATTATTGCGCCAATGTATATGTTTATAAGGCAGCAGAACCCGAATAGATAGTATCAAGTTCCTAATGGTATCTGTGAACCCCTTCCAAGAGGGTTCCGGCAAATACAGGAAGAAAGAAAAGAGCAACTCACAGAGTATACAAAGAAGAAACAGCAGACAAAGTAATATATGAAGCATTTGAAGAATAAAATAAGTGAGCCGTAAATGCTGACTGGCACTCATTTTTAGCCGTGGTGGGAAAAGCCGAGTTAGTAAACATTCGTTTAATAATACATATTGACATCAATGTATATGTTTATAAGGTCAAAGATATTTCTCGAATGAGATATAGATCTCGAATATGATAGTTTCAGAACTCTCAGTGGTGTTTGATGCAGACTCCTCTAGGCATGGTTCCCTGCCTGAGCAAAGAAAAAGGCAAGATATGGTTGGAAGAAGAATAAATGTATGAGTATAGAGAAAAGAAGATGAAACGCTTATGGTGGAAGTTTTGAGAAGAGTTTTCTCCGTGGAGTCGGTAATGGCAATCGTTGCAGCAGCTATGTTTTATCGAAATATTGGCTTGATAATAATAATGGCAGGTTAATGTATATGTTATAAGAACGCTTAACTTGATTATGAGGGTTTCAGAAACCCGAAGGTGAAGAATAGTTAATTTGCTATACGTAACCGAAAGTTTGCGCTTGTAATACATATGAATCTCAAAGCACAAAGAGCTAATTAATTATAATCTCTCTACCTACCTATCTTTCTTAATACATTGTCTATCTTAACCTAATACAGACTTACTGTTCACATGACTGGTTCTGTTCAAACATGTACAGGTCATCATTTGCATCGCACATGATCAACCCGTTTTCTAAAGGTCAATTTGCTGATATTTATACTTTTCAACTATTTTCTTTATAAACTTCAACCATATATTTTCTTCTAATGTGGAAATGTAGGGAATTTGATCTCTCGAAGCGTTTATGGCTATTGTTTAAGGATTATTTCATTTGTTTCAATTAGTTTCTTTACTTATTTATTGCAAATTTCATATTTGGTCAATCAAGTTTATTTATTTTATTTACGTTACTGTTTTTTAATGCTTCTTTACTAAGGTTCAAATATATCCACTGAATCAACAATAGATCAATAGATCATGGATTTGATGAAAATGATAAAAGTTTGTGTTGGCATTTCTCTTGCTTCTTGCTTTCCCTGCTGTAGTTTATTATAGAAAGCTTTAGGGGTCAATAAATTAAGTACACTTTGCACAGATATTTTTATTTTTAAAGAACTTATTTTTAAGTTATGTTTATTCAATACGATACCGTAAAAATATGACCTAAGGTAATAGATCACAATAGATAATGGATGGTTCTGAGGGGGTGGGGTGGTAGTTTGTGATTTCTTTTTACTGCTTCTTTATGGTCAATAAACTATTACACTTTACTATGATATTTTATTCAAAGAACTTATTTTTTATTGCGAAGTATGTAAGCCAAGAACGATAATGCACATGACTTAAAGCAATAGACTTCAATAGATCATATGGATGGGTGCGGGAGGAGTGGGATGAAGCTTTGCGTTACTGTGTTTGTGACAATAGAACTATTATACTTTTACTATATTTTTATTCAGAGAACTTATTTCTTATGTTATGTTATACAAAAAGACACCAAAATATGAATTAAAGCACAGATCAATATCTTTGACGGGCGTTTTGTGTTACTGCTACATACTGCTTCTACTGCTTTTTGTGAGTCAGTAAACGGAAGCTACGTCTAAACATAAAAGAATTTAAAAATAAATTTTTTAGTAAACAAAATGTTTAATTTATTAAAACAAATAAAATAAAAATAAAATGAAAGTTATATATTATATATATTTAATATAAAATTAAAAATTATTAAAATTTGAAAATAAATAGCTTTTCCCGCGAAAATAAATTAGAATTTACATAAATAAATAAATAAGTAAATAAAAACATAAATAAAATGATTTTTTTCAAACAAATACTTAAAATTAAATACAAATTTCAATCTGATTAAAATGAAAAATAAATGGTAATTAAAAACAAAGTGAGTAAATGTAAAAATGAAATTTATAAATAATATAATTAATAAGCAAAATTTACATATTTCAGATTAGAAAAGAAATATTAGTTGACGTTTATAAAAGGAAAAATGAGATTTGAAAAATATAAATGTCAGCCTTCTCAACCCAGTTGAGCAACGGTTATCTATGAGCGATGCAAACAAATGACAACATGCATTGTTTGAACAGAATCGTCAAGTGAACAGTAAGGCTGTATTAGGTTAAGATAGACAATGTGTTTAAGAAAGATAATTAGGTAGAGTAGAGAGAGAGAGAGAGAGAGAGAGAGATAGAGAGAGAGAGAGAGAGAGAGAGAGAGAGAGAGAGAGAGAGAGAGAGGTGTTTAATCACTCTGTCTGAGAAAAGATTGATAAATAATACAGCATATATATATAAGGGTTAGTTATTATACATGTTATTAGTATATATACAGTTATATGGCGTGTGTTATATATATACAGAGATATATAGTATATGGTATAAATCATACCTAGCAGGTATATATATATATATATTATTATTACTATTACATATATTATGGTATACAGGGTACAATTCCCCAGATAATGGCAGCAATGATATTTTTGGTACTTTTTATAAACTTGACACCTTTGCAATAATTATTTTACTTTAAGCTAGGGCCATATGAATAATAGCGTGTGAGGCTTTGATTTGAGTTCGATTTTTTGTAAAAAAGGCATTTCTATTACGCCTTATTTTGCCTCGCTGGCTAATTTTTTTTTAAAGGGAAAATTTTCCATATTACGAATTGCTAATTTAAATATTTATTACAATAATAATAATAATAATAATAATAATAATAATAATACATACACACACAATAATAATAATAATAATAATAATAATACATTATTTAATAATAATAATGTCAAAGTGTCTAAAGCTCTGACATCATGTAACCCGAGAACGGTGTAGCACCTACAGTAAACAAATATATATTTGGTAACTCAGTAAGGAAAACTTTATGAGGGGAAGCTTTAAGCTTATTATTGAATTATGCCTTTGAAATAAAAAAAAAACATCTATTAAGCTTATTTAGCCTCGGCTGAGTGGGGGACAGAGGGAAAGCCATTCACCAGAGGCCGAGACCCCGGACTCCCGCCATCTTTGCGGTTTACCCTATGGTATCTCTTTAGTTAAAAAAATAATTTTACTTCCTTTACACTTTGGGCAGTATTACTCAACTAAAGTCACCTCGAGCCTTCCCTAAATAGAAATAATTTTTTTTTTAAATATTTCCTAATTTATAACCATTGCAAGAGTAAAAAAAAAATAAAAATAAAAATAAAAAATAAAACCCATATCTTAAAATATAAATGCAAAAAAAAAAAAAAAAATTTAAAATCAGCACCGTAGGCCAAGCCCTTCTCGAGTTATAGACTGATGTCAGCTTTATCACTGATATATATATAAGGTTATGGTTGTGAGGTATAGTATATAGGTATATATATATATGTAGAGCAGTGATATAGCAGGTTGTTATTATACAGAGCATATAGTATATATATATATATATATATATATATATATATATATATATATATATATATATATATATATATATATATATATATATATATATATAAAGAACATATTTTTAAAAAATTTTGTTTGTAATGTGTTAATCATGAATCCTCTAGAAACATTTTAGTACGTTTTTTGGTCAAGTACTTTATTAGCCTGCTTATCTAAGAAAATGTTCCTATATATATATATATGTAGAGAAAGATATGGAGAGAAAGAGCATATATATATATATATATATATATATAGCAGTTAAGGCAAGATAAGTTATGG
>JABUQX010119753.1:5000-10000 GCA_015478945.1 Trachelipus rathkii | reverse complement strand
TTCCAAAGTCAGCGCGAGTCCCCAATATTTTCTTTTCAATGCTAAGGCGGAACATACGCGCACTCGCGCACACACACACACACACACACACTCTGGAGATATAGATGTTCTAGAGAAATAAAAAAATTTTGATGACCTGACATAACTTAAACTATATGCAATTTTAATTATTCAATTTTAATTTAACTTTAATTTTTATTTTTTAATTTTTAATTTTTGCTATTATTTTTAGTTTCCCCTAAAGTATTGAAAAGATATAAGGAAAACGTTTATTTTTTATGGGTATGTTTAAATTAAGTTTGGAAACGTAATGATTATAATATTATTTTTGAGTTATTTATTAAAATTAATAATTATTAATTTTTTTTAAGTTCTTGCATTACAATGTACTCTGAATTCAAAAATATATTAAGTTTTTATGTAGATATAGTGTTTTTTTTTTTTAGATATAAATATTAATCTGGAGACTGGCCATATATATAGCAGCATAGGGGCATATATATAGCAGCAGAAAAATTACTTTTATTTTGATGACCACCCTGTAGGTAGATATATATATATATATATATATATATATATATTATGAAAGTATATAGTTATATATATATATACATATAAGGTTAAGGTTATATATATATAAAATCCCGGTATAGGTGTCGGGCAGTGACGTTGGCCACTTTTTGTAACTTCGTCTCCCCACTTTCCCCTAACACACTTTTTGGATTTTTTTTCTGAAAATCAGGGACCGATAGTCAAGGTTCATTTTAAAAATCACCATCAAAAATAATAATAATGGTTCTAATAATCACAGTTTCATTAAAATGTAAATAAATCTCACTTAGACTCAGTTTGAAGGGGTGAATCGGATCACCATTTTAACGTGAATTGGGCCATCTTTTACCCCTTTATGCAATTCAATTTTATATTTTACTTTTTACTTAATATAGAAATTGTTTATTATATTAAAATTAGTAATAATAATTAGAATTTTCAATAATGATAAATAAAATAAGAATAAAATGTGGTGGCCCAATCCACCTAACAGAAGAATTTTGGTACTTCTCTAAATTCATATTTTAAATATACCCTACTTTTATTTTTAATTTTTACCTAATAGAAATAACTGTTTATTATATTTAAAATAGCTATACTATGTAGTAAAAATGTCAATAATAATAGGGTACATAAAATAAGAATAATGGTGGCCCCAATTTTCACCCCATCATCATCAATTTTTATGGGGGTGAATCGGTTAGGTCCAGCGATTTAACCACTATGCACCGTTTGGAACAAAAATTTACTTTACCAGTTTAAAGCTAACATACTCAAATGTATACACCTGAAAAAATATGTAATTAAAATCTGTCCATAATTTTCATTTAAAACAGTTAAAAAAAACTACATCATCATATGTGGAAATTTATTTATGACTTTTTACACACTAACTGTTATATTTTTTATAAATATAAAAACTCTCTAGAATTAAAAAGATAATCTAAATAAAAAACTGTAGTACTACCACGATGAGAAAATTTTTTTTTTATTTAGTCACTCCTGCCCGGGACGCCATATAATTGACTGCCGATATCTGGTATCCGCCATCCGGCTAATTCACCATCCTGGTATCCGGCCGGATATCCGGTTAACTTCCAGCCGGATATCCGGTATCCGGTTTTAACTCCACTATCCGGTCTATCCCTAATATATATATATATATATATATATATATATGTTATTATTATTAAGTTATATATATATATATAAAGAAGATATATATATAGTTATATATATATATATATATAAATAATATTATATATATATATATATATATATATATATATATATGTATATATATATAGGTGGTTATATATACATATATATATAGTACATATTATTAAGGTTGGGTTATATATATATTGCTGCTGATATTTCATATAGCAGATATATATATATATATATTATTGTTATTACATATATTGGCTATTATTATTATTATTACATGTTATTTATATATTATTACATATTATTATTATATATATATATATATTATTATTAATTATACATATCCATATATACATACTGGTACAAATAAGAAGATATTAGGTTTATTGATACATATACATATTATTATTATTATTATTATATTATTATTAATATTATTATTATTATTATTATTATTATATGATATATATATATATAGAGAATATATATTATTATTATATTATATATATATATATATTATTATTATTATTATTATATATATTATTATTATATATAATATATGGTTATACACATATTGGCTATTATTATTAAGGTATATAACACATAGATCCCATCATAAACAACATTCTGCACTCCTCACCCTTTTTTAAAAAACTTAAAACTAAACTTTTGTAAATTAATTTTATATTTTGATTTTATTTTATATTTTCATTAATATTTAATTTAGTTGATAAGAAACAGAAGCTGAAAGAGGACAAAAATTGTGGTCGAAAGCTTTTGCTAACTGATTGCAATAAATTTTCTTATACGAAATCTTTAAGAATCATTAAATCAAGGCATTTTTACTACTGGGGTTCTAAGTTATATATATTCTTGAACCTGAGAGTATATATATATATATATATATATATATATATATATATAAGGTTATATATATTGCTATATATATATATATATATAAGATATATATATATATATATATATATATATATATATATATATATATGTATATATATATTAAGGTTATTATTGTTATCATCCAATCTCTGAAAAAAAAATTTTTCTGATAGTCATGATTCATTTATAGATTTTGATTTATTCGTTTTTCTGTTTAGTCTGTCGAACGATTTGTGCCCCTCTTATCTTGCATTTTTATCTCCCGCATGGACTCTGCAAGGACCAAATGTTCCTTCTTTTCCTCTCTGAGAGGCATATGACATAAAATTGAGCTGTAGTGCGAAGGTAGCTGTGCCTATGGCGCCGGGGCGTCGGGAAAAGAAATCCCGCAGCCTACTCACCTTTACATCTACATTGAGAACTCGTCGCAGTCAGAAAATCCACCCTAGAAGTTCACGGGACTGCATTAACCCTCACAATGATATCTCGTCTGTGTGGGTTCATCCCTTTGGCCTCAGGGTAGCAACTGAGGCCTCCCTCATAAACCCCCGCCATTCACCAAGGTTATGCACCATTCTTCTCTCCTCTGTCAAACTCACATATATCTCCCTCCAGTACTTTTTTACTGACTTATCTCCACTTTTCGGTGTCCCAGCTGTCAAGATTCCCAACACACTACCCATTATACATCTGCTAATCTCGAACCGACTTCATCAGCCTCATCCTTTCACACGACCAAACATCCTAAAGTGCTTTCATTTATCCCTCATTTATCTCTTTCTTCACACCACACCACACAGTTCATTCCTCATTTTTATCATTTCTTTTCACACCTAACACGCTCTAAGATTGTCCATCTGAAATGACATTGAAACCTCTTAGATCTATACTTTACTCCAACCATAGGTCTCCCTGTACTATACATTGTAACACAGGGTAACAGCATACCTCATGGGAATCCTTTGCGCACTCAAGACCTAAGTCCCTTTACATCCACCCCAACGATTTGACTGCACCAGCCACCTTCCTGCCACCCACAACCCTTCCCTACCACACCTCTGCCCCATCCTTCTCTGTTCTTGTTTCATCCAATATGATGATTTAAATATTTTAAACCAAGATACTTGTCTAGCGCATAATTTCCCAAAGAGACTGTCTCTCACCTACAACCATAACATTACTATCTATGTTACTTTTTAAACCACCTTTGTGAAAATCCTCTCAAACCTCTCTCTTCAGATCTCACCCAACAAACCAAATTGGCCCATAATAGGTGGGGCACCTGCCACTTCTCTCTATCTGTCATTCTTAACACTCCATCTCCTGCCACCCCACCTCTAATTCTTTTTCATAACTCCATCCATATACAGTCTGAATAAACTAAGTGAGATAAGTACCACATCCTCGCTCCCACTCAGCTATTGACATGCTGAACCACCACTTTTAACACCATTTAGTTTTGCCACACGTTTCACCATCGTCATGTATACATACTCTCTTGATTCAACTGTAGTTGCTACTCACCAACAACATATATCATCACCAATACCTTACCATAGAGTTTCCATTAATCTTATTATATGCCTGTTGCAAAATCTATAAACCTAAATACAATTTACTCTTCTTCTCCCCCTCATTTTTCTGGAACTAGGGTTTGAGCAAGATTTGAACATATCCTCCAATATTGAACAAACTATCCCAGACTCAACGGCTATTATCACATAATAAATAATATACTTCTGTAACTAAAAATATCTCATATCAGCTACTATTATGGCAATCATACTGCCCTCCTCCAACCCCTTCTAGAACTGATAACACCTGCTTGGTAACGCTTGTTACATAATCATATAAAACCGCTCACTACCAACGGAAACTTATGTTCCTTTTGGGACTCCATTCCAACAGCCTGTCTTCATCTATACCTTGCAGATTTACTCATTTTTTTCTTCAATCCCTTCTACCACCCATTACCCACTCCCCTTACTACCGACCTCATCCCCAAAATATCATTCCCTGCACCATCAAAAACCATACACACTTCATCTATAAAGTAAGAGGTAAGTAAGAGTAAGTATATAAGATAGTTAAAGAAAGATATACTCACATATATATATATATATATATATATATATATATACTTGTATGCATATTGCAAAAGGTATATAGGTATTTAACAAGCTATTTCACATTCAACCACGTTGTTCAGACTATTTTGTGTTGCAATTTGAAAAGCAAAGTTTTTACCATGAAATGTTAGGAACACACTCGATGTTCTTTCAAAAAGGTATTCAATAGCTTCTTATTGAGAACAGTTGGCTGAAGAGTTAATTTCTTGCCGTTTTGTAGGAAAATAGACATAATATCGCTTATTTGTAGGA
>JABUQX010119752.1:17500-31201 GCA_015478945.1 Trachelipus rathkii | reverse complement strand
ATTTGATTCATATCCAAGGACTGACACATACAAAATTAGCTGAAATCGAATTATTAGTAAATAAGGAAAATGATTTAGTATTCTTAGTTGAAGCACAGCTAACAATGGATAAGTTTTCACTTCGAGATGATTTGTGCAATATAACAAGCAATAGAGAAGAAAGGGACAAAAAAGAAGGAGGATTAATGGTAATATATATAAGAGGAATAAACAGATAGAAGTCAAAAAATTAGTTAACAAACATAGTGATCTTTTATATTTTAGAGTAAAATTTTATGAAGTAGAATATAAATTTGTATTAGTATATTTTGGAACAGGAAATGGATCAGAGGATAAAATGAGAAATACCAAAATAAGAAAAGAATGTGAAACGTTAATACAAGATGAAAGTAAAAACAATCTTATGATCTTAGGAGACTTTAATGGGCATATACCATGGCTAGGGAATCAACCAATTGATAAACAGGGTGAAATGATTTTAGAGTGGATAGATGAGTATGAACTGAAACTCATAAATACATCTGAAGAGTGTGATGGCCTTTATACATAGTGCTCAGAGGAATAATATGAGTACTGAGTAGTGTCATAGATTTTGCTCTGACTAACAATGCTATGAGTAAACATCTTCACTCGATGAAAATAGATGAAGACCGAGATGTATTTGATCTATCAGACCATAATTTAATCCAAATATACCTAAAGAGTAAAGTGGAAAAGCCTAATTATAAAAATGGGAAATGGTGCAATATTAGATATTATAGTACAGAACCAGTTCTGATGACAAGTTATCTGCAGAACCTAAAAAATAAAATGCAGAACGAAAGAGTAGATACGTTGGAAGAGATGAACAAAATCATTAAACAGGCAGCAGATGATACCCTATTAAAAGCATACAGGAAAAAAGAAAATAAAACTGGGAAAAAGATAGAAAGAACATGGATGACAGAAGAAATAAGAAAGAAAAAAAAAAAAAAGAGAAATTAATAGGAAAAGATGAAATGAGGTAGAAGACCCATGCCAGAAATACGCTTTGGGAGCAGTATAAAGAACAGAAAGCAAAAGTGCAGAAACTTGTAACACAAGAAATAACAAAATATGAGAAAAAACTTACAGATGAAATAAAATCTAATAAAAATAACAAACCATAGGAGAACATAAAGAAGCTTAAAGGAGCAGATAGAAAAAAGAAGGAGACTAAACTTCATTATGAAAATGGTGAACTAATACCAAAGTATGAAAGAAAAATAATTAACTGGATATTTGAAAACCACATATTGTAAACAGGGAAACCGAATGGCAGAAGAATGGGATGATGACTCAAAAGAGGAATACAAAAGACTCAATGAGCAAAGATACCAAAGGATACAAAGTGGGGTACACCAATTTCCAGTAAAACTAAGAGAACATATGGACATGGCATAAGAGTAAAAAATTTCATAACACCCATGCATAAGCCAGTCATAACCCCTGATAAAGTCAGAAGGTGCTTACAAAAACTCAAAGGGAAGAAGGCAACAGGTCCAGATGGTCTAAAGCCAGAACTATATAAGGTATTAATCAGAAGGGAACAGTGTATAAAGGTTCTCACAAATTGTTTTAATAAAGAACTAACAAAGGAACATAAACCAACATCATGGAAAACATCTATAATAAGTATGATAGAAAAAAGAGAGGAACCCAACTGTAAAAGATTTAAGGCCTATCGCACTAACCAATACATCCTACAAACAATTTATGACATTAATTAAAAATGAAATTGAAGAACATAAAATGTGATGAAATAAAGGAAAATCAATCAGGGTTCACAGAAGGTGCAAGAATTGAGGATAATCTTTTTTATTTTGCAATACTGCATGGAAGAATCATACAGAAGACACCTACCATTATTTGTAGTTTATATCGACTTCAAAAAGGCTTTTGACTCAGTAAGTAGGGAATCACTGATAAAAGTTCTAAAAGAGTACAAGGTCCATTATGAAATAATAAGCGCCATTGCACAAGTATATACAGATGACAAAACCTATATTAAGTTGGGAAGTGAAATAGAAAATGTAGAGATAGAAGTTACTAGCAGAATAAAACAAGGGTGTACAGGGTCTACTACATTATTCAAACTTGTTACCTACAAAATAATTAAGGAACTGGAGAAAGAAAAGAGATTCAACAATGGTTCCATAAAAATAAACAGTCTATTCTTCGCTGATGATGGCCTGATCTTAGCAGAATCAGTAAACGATGAAGCTGCAAACATTAGGACATTACTACAGATAAGTGGGAATGTGGTCTAGAAATAAACAAAGAGAAAAGCAATGTATTGACTTTTAATATGGAACAACCACCAATGGAGATTGAAGGAATCAAAGTGGTGGACAAAATAAAATACCTTGGCTTATATATTAACAAGGAAAAAAATATGTTTAAGGCTCAGAAGATGCATCTCATAAATAAGGCACACACCTTGGCTAGCCAAACAGGTTCAGTCATTGAGAAGAGCTGCAACAAGCTGCTTATAGGAAAAACATACTGAAAAAATGTGGCACTCCCAGCAATTTTATATGGATCCAATGTAATGTGCTTCACTAAGCAAGAAATAGACAAGTTACAAACAATTGAAAACACAGTATACCGGAAGATAATAGGAGGGACTAGGTACACCCCAAATGCAACTGGGAGGAGAGATTGGAGCGTCATCAATGCAGGGAAGAATAATAACTAACAAGTTAAAATTTATGAAATCAATATCAGAAGGAAAGAAAGTCTTAAAGCACATACTTGAAAAAATGAAAGCAGAAGGGAAAAAATGGTGGAAGACTGCACTTGGCTACATGGACAAAGTTATGATGGACATAGTAGCACTAGAAAGGCTAGTAAGCAATTATATATAATATAAATATGTTTTTTTTTGTGTGCTAAATCGTATTAAAATTCTTTTATAATATTAACTGATTATTAACTCTAATTGAGACATAAATCTAAAAGACAATACGAATAGTAAAACATTGAAAAATTGTCCAATTACTATATTTGTAAATTTTGTGATATAATATTACTTATTGCATTTTATAGAGATTACAAGTTAGGTTATTTTATTATACGGGTAAATCTAATGGGAAAGTTCTTTTATGAGTATGGTGCACTAGTATGACAAGTTGGGGAGTGTGAAGTATGCTTATTTGTAAATAAACATTGGAGTGCGGCTTCAATGGGCCAGAGCCGCGTGTTTTGTGTGCATTCTGCTATCTATCTTCTTTTACGTAAGTTTACAATTCCCTATTACACACATTTTCTATCACTAATTAATTAATTATTTATCTAATTATTTATCCATCCATTTATTATATTTATTATTTGCTCTGCTGCCGGTGTTGGTGTTCTAAAGTCTCGATATGAATTGCCCCCAGACTTTGGAACATTATAATATATATATATATATATATATATATATATATATATATATATATATATATATATATATATATATATATATATATATATATATATATATATATATATATATATATATATATATATATATATATATATATATATATATATATATATATATATATATATATATATATATGATATATTAAAGATATACCGATACCAGAAAAGAGGCTGATACTGATACTCTATTTTTTTAGGTACTGATAACGATACCGATACTTTAATTAATATAATAAATACTCAGTAATAAGATTGAACATTTGTGTACTGCTAGGCAACTCAGGATTGCATTCCCTGTACAACCAATACTTATCATTTATTTCATATTTGGTTGTGCCCAAGTATATTTATTTTATAAATTAAAATTGTATCTAAGAAATAATAAATGCAAATATAATATTGATAACTTTTTTATGTTTGCATTTATTCAAAAAATATTCCTTTTTCATTTTCCAGTAAGTATTAACAAAGTTTAGCTACTAGCTTTTATGTTTTAACATGATTACAATTTACAAGAAGATTCTTTAACTAGCTACAATATAAAGAATAACAATAATGAAAGAAGAGACCTTAATTAATCAGCTGAAAAGACAAAATAAAAAAACGCTATTATTCATACACGACAATAATAATAATATAGCTACTCCTTTAAGATAAAGATATATATCATTCAATACTCAAATTCAAAAATTCTCAAATTGTGATGCAAAAACATAAACATTAAGCTTTCACTAGTATCTGGCAAGAGCCTGTTCCTTTTTGGGGTGTTTACATTCCCACCTACACTAAAAATAAGCTCGCAAGCACTGATAATAATGGAAACCTTGGCCCATTTTCATGCCACCACATGAAAGGATTCTCTTCTGTAGGAAGCATCTCCATGTTTTCGTAGAGCTTCATCTCCTATTTCACATTTGAATTATCTTTGCTCCTTTATGACTGTCTCTCTTCAGTTTTTTCGATGAGGTTCCTTGGTGCGATTTCTTTGAAGGTGAATGAGATGTCATTGCAATTTCGGTCATGAACTTATCAAAGTCTAACATATCCAAATCCTCTTCATCTTCAGTAGGTTTATTTGCTGAAAAGCCAGCATCATCACTATCAGTGCTGTTGCCAGGGGTTGCTGATAAGGCAGCTTTCACTTCTGTGAATCTTTTTTTTTTGTCTCACGAGCAAGCTCCTCGGTTATGCCATTTAAATGCATTCTAAAAGTGGTTCACCGTCAGAGATGCCATTCTTGTGGGGTTTCAGCTAGCTTAAGGAATTCTTTATTAGAACCTTTTATATATCGAAACTAAGTTATTACACAATGTAACAAAAGAAATATGTTTTTTGTTTCTTCTGATTTTTTTTGTAGTTTTTATACAGATTCCAAATATGATTTTATTTTTTCTCTAGCATCGATCGTTTTATGTTAACAGCATAAAATAATTATTGGCATCTTCTCAATTTGTAGAGGTCGTTACCCGACTAGCGCGTGCTGAGTGCATGAGACAGTTTATTTTTTTTTTATGTGGGGATATTGCATGTATAAAAACTGATTTATATATATATATATATATATATATATATATATATATATATATATATATATATATATATATATATATATATATATATATATATATATATATATATATATATATATATATATATATATATATATATATATATATATATATATATATATATATATATATAAAAATAAATATAAATAATATATATATATATATATATATATATATATATATATATACCATTGATTTAACTACATTCTAGTGCAATGATAAATATAATTGAAAGTGAGGTACCAAACTTAAATATCTTTTATAAATTTCAGAATATGAGTAATAATATAATAAACATTTGCAAAATTGCAAGTAGACAGTGTAAAACTTTGGCAGATTCATTTTATGTGTGTGGATATTATGCTAGTTCTGCACATTTCCACCAAAATTGTGAAGGAACCAGAAGTATTGGATAGCGTACAGACTTACTTTGGTATGCCTACTGGTGATTAAGATAAGCACTGAGCACCTCATTATATGCGCAGGTTGTAAAACAACCCTAGAAGGATGGCTAAGAGGAACAAGAGAAAAGCAATGCCTTTGGCTATTCCCAGAATAGAGAGCCAACGAATCACTATGATGACTGCCACTTCTGTATGGGGAATATTACCAAATATGGAAAAGATAAAGGAAGGCAATCTCTCTTCCATACCCAGATATTCCCTCATCCAGAACCCCAGTTCCTCATAATGAAAACAACCCTATACCTTCACCACACCTTCAGTAAGTAAAATTGTTTTATGACAAAGTCCATGACATATAAAAGAAGAAACGTATGTTTCCTCAAATATATGTAGCAGCTACTTATATATATATATATATATATATATATATATATATATATATAATATATATATATATATATATATATATATATATATATATATATATATATATATATATATATATATATATATATATATATATATATACTATATATATTAAAGGGATCGGGCGGATATCCGGCAACTATCGATATCCGGCCTATCCGGTAAGTTCTTGACTATCGGTATCGGCGGATATCATTGTTATCCGGCCGGATAACCGGATAATTACTTCCCTAGTAGGTTCTTCCTCGTTTAGGGAAATATTCTAAATAATTTGAAAAATTATATATATATATATATATATATATATATATATATATATATATATATATATATATATATATATATATATATATATATATATATATATATATATATATATATATATTTATATATATATTTGATGTTGGGTACAAATTTTATATTTTTTTATTCATTATTATGATAACCTTAATTTACAATTTATCTGAAATTTGGTGGTGACACGTTTCATAAATTATGGTAAAAATATGGTAATATTAAAATATTATAATAATATATTATAAAAATATTAAAATATATGGTAAAAAATATGATATTTATAATGAATTAAGCTACCAAGACACATCATGTTAATGCAATTTTACCACCATAATTTTATTCTCACGTTTAAGTATTGTAATTACTAAATAGTAATTACCACTGCTTATTTTAACGTGTTTAAGCATTGTATTATTTACCAGTATATATACGCACATTCTCAGAAATTTATTAAAAAAAAACACGAATTTATTCTCAATGTTACCCGCCTTCAGTGATAAAATATAAAAATGAACAAATGTCTAAGGGCACAAAACTTGATAAAATGCAATGTTGGAAATAAATATACGTCTGCTATTAAGAAAAAGTGGTGCTACAAATAAATGGTCAATATCGATTATAACTTTATAGGACAATCAAGAACTAAATATTATCGATACTGAGAATCGGTCGATTAATAGTAACACTCAATATCATTTATAATATTGATAAATTTTACAGAAATAAAAGAAACCTCTTTAAAACATGATCCTTTGAAGGAAAAAAAAAAGAAAAAAAAAGGATTTTTCGGTGTTGCTATCAAACGTACAAAGATGGCCAACGTGTAAAAATTTGTGGACTATAAATTTTAGCATTCCACTGAAGCTACAATTTTTTTTGGTAGTCCTCTAACTGCGGAATGATATAGGCATTCCGCTAACTGCAATTCCACATTTTTTAAATTATCTCAATTGCAATTCCTCAATTTATTTTGGTATTCCGCAATTGCGGAATTGCGGACTTAAATTGCGGAACATCCACCTCTGAGATATATATATATATATATATATATATATATATATATATATATATATATATATAAAAATATACATATATAGCTATATAAATATATATATATATATATATATATATATATATATATATATATATATATATATATATATATATATATATATATATATATATATATATATATATATATAGGTCAACCTCCAGATTAGATGTCCCATGTATGTAAAAAAAACTATGATAGCTACGTAAAAACTGAATACATTTTTGAAATCAGCTCACATTGTAATGGAGGAAAATGAAGAAGAAATAAAATAAAGTGAGATAAAAAAAAGTAATAATAATAAATGAAGAAGAAATAAAATAAAGTGAGATAAAAAAGTAATAATAATAATTCTCTACGTTCCCCAAATTTTAGCATTCCAAAGTCATGAGTCTAATATTTTCTTTTCAGTGTGTTTGAGGCGTTATGCGCGCAGCGCATCACACACACATACATACCACACACACACTCTATGATAGATAGATGTTCTAGAGAAATTAAATTTTTGATGACCTGACCTGACCTGACCTAACCTAAACTATATGCAATTTTAATTTTTTAATTTTTTAATTTTAATTTAACTTTAATTTTTATTTTTGCCATTATTTTTAGTTTCCCCTAAAGTATTGAAAATAT
Source organism: Trachelipus rathkii (assembly GCA_015478945.1). Taxonomy (NCBI): domain Eukaryota; kingdom Metazoa; phylum Arthropoda; class Malacostraca; order Isopoda; family Trachelipodidae; genus Trachelipus; species Trachelipus rathkii. The sequence goes on along the minus strand of JABUQX010119752.1, from coordinate 23,372 downwards.
ATAAGGAAAACGTTTATTTTTTATGGGTATCATGTTTAAATTAAGTTTTTAAACGTACGATTATAATATTTTTTGGAGTTATTTATTAAAATTAATAATTATTAATTTTTTTAGTTCTTGCATTACAATGTACGCTAAATTCAAAAATATATTAAGTTTTTATGTAGATATAGTGTTTTTTTTAGATACAGGGGGCACCTAATCTGGAGACTATTGCATATATATATATATATATATATATATATATATATATATATATATATATATATATATATATATATATATATATATATATATATATATATATAATCTCAGTATAGCGTTAGGCGGGATAGCGTTGGCCACTTTAGGTATAACCGTCTCCCGACTTTCCCCACTTTTTGGATTTTTTTCCCTGAAAATCAAGGCCTATAGTAGGTCATAAGCACACAAAAAAATAATAATGTAATTCCAATAATCATAGTTTTATTAAAGTTTAAATAAAGATCATTTAGACTCAGTTTGAAGGGGTGAATCGGACCACCATTGTAGGGTGAATTGGGACATCTTTTTAAATTCCTCTTTTATGTACTCAATTTCATATTTTAATTTTTACTTAATATAGAAATTATTTATTATATTAAAATTAGTAATAAGTAATTAAAATTTTAATAATGATAAATAAAATAAGAATAAAAATGTGGTGGCCCAATTAACCCCATCATCAATTTGACACTTTTTTGAATTCATATTTTCCATATAAATTTCATTTTTATTTTAATTTTACTTAATATAAGTAACTGTTTATTATATTTAAATTAGTATACGTAATAAAAATGTCAATAATATTACATAATTAAATAAGAATAACAATGGTGGCCCCAATTCAACCCATCATCAATTTTTATTGGGGGATGAATCGGGCCAAGAGGCCTAGCGATTTAACCACTATGCACTGTTTGGAACAAGAAATTTAGTTTGCCAGTTTTAAGCTAACATACTCAACTGTATACACTGAAAAAAATATATAATTAAAATCAGTCAATAACTTTTCATTTTAAAAACAAAGTTAAAAAAAAAACTTAGTATTTTTCAAAGGTGAAAATTCTATTTAAGGACATTTATACACTAATTTATTATATTTTTAAAAATATAAAAACTCTCTAGAATTAAGATAATCTAAAACTTTTAGTACTACCACGATGAGAGCAAAAATAATTTTTTTATTTAGTCATAGCCCGGCAGCTATACAACAGACTGCGGATATGGGTATCGGCTAATTCACTATCAGATATCGGCCCGGATAATCCGGTTCAACTTCCAGCGGATATCGGTATCATTCATCCCTAACATATATATATATATATATATATATATATATATATATATATATATATATATATATATATATATATATATATATATATATATATATATATATATATATATATATGGTATATATATATATATATATATCAGTTTTTTCTCTTTTCTTTTCTAGAAGATGATAAGCTCACTGAAATATGCTTAAATCCTTGAAATTGAAGGAAAAGATGAGCATAGTTGAAAGTGATGCCTGGTGTGCATTCCGTAATATGGTTCAGGGATTTTTAGGAAAATGTAAAGATCCAAATTACAAAACAGCGTATAAAAATACTCATTGATTGTTATAAAAAAATGGGGTGCCTTATATCATTAAAGGTGCACTATTTACACTCGCATTTGGACTTTTTTCAAGAGAATTTAGGGGATGTAAGTGAAGAACATGGTGAAAGATTTCACCAGGATATTCAGACAATTTAAAGGCGATACCAGGGACGTTGGGATAGGTAGTGCCATGATGGGTGATTATATGTGGGTTTTGATGAGAAGCCAAATCGATTCATAAGAGAAAAACATGATGAACAAAGCACTTTTAAATGCAAAGTGAGCATGTTTTTTTGGCATGTTAAAGCATTAACCCTCGCGAGTCCGGGTGCCCAAATTATACGCGCAAGTACTCGTGGGTCATATTTTGCCCACACCATATTTTTAAGCTTTTTTTTATTTTTTGCAACTTTTTAGGTACGGATTATGTAATTCAGTCCTTTTAAAGTTGTTCTGTAGAGTTTTGTTAATTTTTATTTGTTATTACTATTTTTAAAATTGAATATAAGTGGCGACCTTGCGCGGATTTTTTTTATGCCCAATCAGCAAAAAATTAAAAAATTAAAAAAAAAAAAACTATACATAGAAATTTGTTTAAATTTGGCTGTTATATTCCTAGATACGTACTAAATCAATTTTTTATATCAATATAGCCCAACAAATTAGCTGAAAATATTTATATTCGAAGTATTTGTGGGTCATTTTTTGCCCACGCCACTTTAGCTCTTCGTAATTTTTTTATTTTTCAACCAATTGTTATGAAATTTTGTGAACATATATTTCAACATGTCCCTGAGGAATACCTGGAACGAGAAAAAGATTGAACAAAAAAAAGTTTGATTTTTTTAATAAAAGAAAAGGTGTGGGCAAAATTTAACCCACGAGTACTCGCGAGGGTTAATATTAAAGCACTGGGGATATTACTATGCATCTTATCAAGTAAAAAGTCTTTTTTAAGTTACTGCGTGTAAATTTAAACCTTCAAATGAAAAATTGTAATAAGTACCTACAGTGTAAGCTCATTAACAAACCTTAAAAATTCCAAAACTTAAATATTGAAATAACTCTCAAAGTATCAATGATAGAAAAAAAATGAAGATCATTTCTGTGTTCAGCGTCCAAAAATATATATGATTCAATAAAATAAAAAGAAATATTTTTTTGTGTTACATAGTGTTATTGAATCTAAAAGTTTCTCATAATTCTTCACCCAAAAAGTAAGAAGTATCGGCCATATTAACCGATACCGATACCAAAAAAAATGGCTGATACTGCCGATACTGATACTATCGGTACATCCCTAATATATATATATATATATATATATATATATATATATATATATATATATATATATATATATATATATATATATATATATATATATATATATATATATATATACCGTAGGCCTTAGCCCTAGAACCTATATAGGGACATATGTATGTTGTATAAGTTTACGTCAGATCTATTTATATATGCTGTAAGATATATATATATATATATATATATATATATATATATATATATATATATATATATAATATATATATACTATATATATATATATATATATATATATATATATATATATATATATATATATTATTAGAGGAGTATTTAAATTTTTTTTATAATCTATTATACAAATAATAATTATTTAACATCTTTTTTTTTTTTTTAATTAAATATTTTTTGTATATTCACAGTATAAATATACTATAGTTCAATTGAATCATTGATAATTGTAAAAAAATTATCAAAAGAAAATTATTTTTATCGATATATAAATAATTTTGATATCAGAAACAAACATTGATAGTGTTATCCCTAAAAAAAAAAAACAACTGAAAATATTAATTATTTGCCGCTAATGTTAAGTCCATGCCACGACCATATATAAATAAATAAGTAAAAATTTCAGTTTGAAGTATATTATTGTTTCTGTTATTATTTATTGTACGAAAATGGTTTTCCCCAGCAAAACTATTACTGTTTATTCTAATCATTTTTGTAAATTTTATGTTTATAGTTCCAATAGAAAGCGAATTAAGTAGGTATTACCTAAAGCTAATGCCTGCTGCAGTTTTTATGAATCAAATTTGGCAGGAACCACTCGCTAACCTGATGGATCTATGTTGCCGTATATCTAGTCTCAAAATATATTAGCTAATTAGACTTAAAAATTGTGTCTTGGGGTGCACCGAATATTTGTTAAATATTCAGTACTCTGTTTTCTGGATACTATTTGGCATTGAATAACAGAAAGTCATTTCATCATCCCATGACTCATCAAGCTACTTTTAAGGCTGAAGCTATGTATTTAAATGGCCTTTAAAAAAAAAAAAAAAAAAAAATCTCACAATTTGGTAGCCTAATTATTGAGTTCACAGATTCCTAAATTTTTTTTTTTTTTTTAAATTAATCGATCTTTTAAAATTTCTAGAAGCTGCGTAAATGCCAAATGTTTATAAAAATTTAAATTTTAAGTTCAAAACATCAGTAAGGTTATGATGAGTTTGGTTAAGTAGACACAGCTATGTAGCGTCGGGCGGGGTGAATTGGTCCCCTAAATATTAAAAATAAAAAAGGTAAATATTTCCAATAAATGCCTCTAAACAAATTTTTATAAAAATCACAGCATAGTGATAGACCCTAAAAAAATAGTAATGAAGAATAAATAAAAAAAATTTAGTTAAAAAAAGTTACAAACTCTCAAAGTTTAGAATTTCGTTTTACTTTTACCGCAATTTACGATTTTGGTGAATTTGGAATGCACGAGGCAAGGTGACTATAACCAAAGTTTACCATGCGCGAGGCAAGGTAAGACTATGACCCATAATAATCGTAAAGTCATAGTGGTAAAGTTTGCTATAACGGATAACCACAATCTCTATCCCACAGATATGGTACGAAACCATAGTGTAAAAAGCGAAATAGTAAAAAAATTATAAATGCAACAGAAATCTATTCTGTAATATATATCCAAAATTTAAGCATATTTTATCAGTTTAATAATTTTTAATGGTTTTGGATAATAATTTTTAATAATTTTTGACGATTTTGTAGTTAATTTTTTTCCATTACGTATATATTTAGTTACGCTTTATTTAAACTATATATATAAGCTGCGTTTCCAGAAGCCCGACTGCAGCCCGTTTGCAAAATCGACTCGGAAACGCTTCGAATTGAAAAAAATTACATTAACCAATCAGAGAACAGGAAATTTGAGTGCACCAGAAACGGCCGAATGCGCCCGTCGGATCAGCTGACAATTGTAAACAATGCCAGAGTTCTATCCGTTCGGTCCTACTTTTTTTGGTTTTTACTTTAAAAAATGTTTAATATTTTTATAAATTGGAATTTATTTCAGGCAGAGATAGAAAAGAGGAGAAGAAAGTGTGTAAATTTGTAAAGATAATACTTGACTTATTGGTAATTCCACTCTTCTTTAAGAATAAAATCAGCTCTCTCTCTCTCTCTCTCTCTCTCTCTCTCTCTCTCTCTCTCTCTCTCTCTCTCTCTCTCTCTCTCTCTCTCTCTCTCTCTCTCTCTCTCTCTCTCTCTCTCTCTCTCTCTCTCTCTCTCTCTCTCTCTCTCTCTCTCTCTCTCTCTCTCTCTCTCTCTCTCTATATATATATATATATATATATATATATATATATATATATATATATATATATATATATATATATATATATATATATATATATATATATATATATATATATATATATATATATATATATATATATATATATATATATATATATATATATATATATATATATAGTTTTAAAATAAAAAATAAAAGTTTCCTATTTATTCTTCATTATTATTTTTTTGGACAAAGTTACTTATCGCCCACACGGAACGGGAGCTCGGATCAAAAAAAAAATTTCACAGGTAGCATCTATGATACATAAATAGATCTTCTAGGGTCGAAATGATTTTTTTTTACCTGTTCTAGGGGTGAAATTAGGTTAGGTTAAGTTAGGTTAAGTTAGGTTAGGTTAGGTTAACTTAGGTTAGGTTAGGTAAGGTCAGGTCAAAAAAATTTCATTTCGACCCTAAAACATCTATTAATGTATCATAGAAGCTACCTGTGAAAAATTTTTTTTGATCCGAGCTCCCGTTCCGTGTGGGCGTTAAGTAACTTTAGTTTATTTTTTTAGAGTATATCCTGTGATTTTCATAAAAATCGGGGTGACAACCCTCTGGGTAACAATCACCATATATATATATA
>JABUQX010119752.1:0-12500 GCA_015478945.1 Trachelipus rathkii | reverse complement strand
TATACGTAGGAGAAAACAAGAGGTAAATGAACAGTTTGGAAGGAGGGTGAATGGGGACTTACAAGGGAATAGGAAGCTCTTCTGGAAGGAAGCGCGAAAGGTTAAGAATGAGAATAAGGGGAATCTGCTTAGAATAATGAATAGGGATGGTGCTTTGTAACTGATGAAATGGGTGTGAGAGGAGTGTGGAAAGAACACTTCGAAAATCTGCACAATATTAACAGTAATGAAGAGGTGATAGTGAATGTGTGTGGGTTTGATGGTGCAAGAAGGAATAGGTATTTTGGGGATGAGGTTATTAGTAAGGAGGAGGTAATGGGTAGAGTGAAAAAGTTGAAGAATGGTAAATCTGCAGGTATAGATGAAAAATTACTGGTGAAATGATCAAGAACGGAGGCGAGATGGTGATTGATTGGATTTGGAAGTTGTGTAATAAAGCGTTTATGGAGGGTATAGTTCCAAGGGATTGGAGGGAGAGCGGTATATTAATTGCCCTTATATAGGGTAAGGGAGAAAAGGGGAACTGTAGAAATTATAGTTTATAGAATAAGTTTATTGAATGTTGTAGGGAAGGTATATGCTGGTATTTTGGTCGAAAGAGTGCGTTGAGTGACTGAAGGACTGATTGGTGAAGAACAAGGTGCGTTTAGGAGTGGTAGAGGATGTGTGGATCAAATCTTTACATTGAAACAAATGATTGAGAAAATGAGGGAGAAGAAGAATAAATTGTATTTGTTTTATGGATTTGCAACAGGCGTATGATAGAGTTAATAGGGAAGGTTTATGGCAGGTGTTAGTGATATATGATGTTGGTGGTAGGCTTCTGAATGGAATCAAAAGTATGTATGACGATAGTGAAGCGTGTGTAAGAATAAATGTTGTCAATGGTGATTGGTTTAGGATTAATAGCGGAGTAAGACAGGGTTGTGTTATGTCTCCTTGGTTATTCAATTTGTATATGGATGGGGTTATGAAAGAATTCAAGGTGGGGATGGCAGGAAATGGTGTTAGAATGGTGGAGAATGGAGATGAGTGGATGGTGCCCTACTTATTATATGCGGATGATTTGGTTCTGTGTGGCGATTCTGAAGAGAGTTTGAGAGGATTGGTAGAGAGATTTGGCAGAGTGTGTAAAAGGAGGGGCTTGAAAGTAAACGTGGATAAGAGTAAGGTTATGGTTGTGAGTGAGGACAGTCCTCAGTGTGAAGTTGTTAGATGGTGAGCAGCTGGAACAAGTGTCTGAGTTTAAATATTTAGGGTATATGTTGGATGAGAAGGGAACGGACGATGCAGAGTGTAGTAGGAAAGTTGTGAATGGCAGGAAGGTGGCTGGTGCAATTAAATCGTTGGTGAATGTAAAGGGACTAAGTCTTGAGTGTGCTAGGGTCTTACATGAGGGTGTGTTGTTACCTGTGTTATTGTATAGTAGTGAGACTATGGTCTGGAATAAGAAGTATAGATCTAAAGTTCAATGTGTTAAGATGGACAATCTTATGGGTGTGCTAGGTGTGGGAAGAATTGTTAAAATGAGGAATGAACTTATTAGAGAGTTGTGTGGTGTGAAGAAAGGGGTAAACGAGAGAATAAATGAAAGTATGTTGAGATGGTTTGGTCATATGGAAAGGATGAATGATAATCGGTTGGTTGAGTGGATGTATAGTGAAGATGGTGAGTGTTGGGAACCGACCGGTTGGAAGACCGAAGAAAAAGCGGATTGAGTCAGTAAGGAATGCCTGGAGGAGAGAAATGTAGTTGCTTGGAGGCGAGAAGAAGGTGCATGATAGGAGAGAATGGCGGGGTGTTGTAAGGGGGTATGGTTGCTGGTTTTGTCCAGGGGATGAACCCTACACTTGACGACTTACCATAGTGTGGATCCGTCGTGGTCCCATGAAGCTTTAGGGTGGATTTTCTGATTGCGCCGAGTTCTTACTAATTAATGGTACAGGCTGGGCTTTCTTTTCGTCGTTTGTCATGTTCTACTACTTTCTTTTCGATGCTTGGCACTTTGTTATACAATCTTGGAAAAAGGTAGATAAAGAAAGTATATATATATATATATATATATATATATATATATATATATATATATATATATATATATATATATATATATATATATATATATATATATATATATATATATATATATATATATATATATATATATATATATATATATATTTCTTTCTTTTCTTTACCTACCTCTTTCTTCCAAGACTGGGGTAGGTGCGGCTTTAACATCGGAAAACGTGAAATATGACAAGAAAGAAGCCCAACACCACCCACTCTGTGCCATTGGTGGTGGCTGCGTGCGAGACAGAAAATCCACCGCTTCATGGAACCGCGACGAGCCCTCACTATGGTAAATCGTCAATGTGAGGTTCGCCCACAACCAAGTGAACCTGGCTCCCTTTCATGCCATTCTCTCCTATCATCTGCCTATTCGCCTCTGCCAGCTCATTTCTCTCAGCTTCGAACATTCGTTCACCGACTCGATCCACTTTCTCGGGCTCCCAGCCGGTCGGTTCCCAATACACTTCCGCTTAACAACCGACTATCATTCGTCAGCTCCACATGACAAACCGCCAACATACTCATTTATTCTCATTTACACAATACGCCGCACAACTCTCTGATTCATTCTCATTTTAATCTTCTGGGCACTAACGTAACCTGAATTGTGCATCTGAACACGATGAGACTTTTAGATCTGCCCCGAACCGCCAATGCCTGTATAACACGGGTAACCATGTAGACTGCTGGAACTTGTCTCTTTACATTCGCCAGGGTTGATGACCCATCACCGCTGTCTACAACCCTCATACTCACCATCATCCGTTCACTCGCAACACGCACCTAAATATTTTAAACTCGAATTTTTATGCTGCCGTCTAACATAACACACTGAGGACTGGCTCTAGCAACCATGTACTCTTATCTACGTTTACTCAAACCTCGCTTTGCATACCCTGCCAAGTCTCTGTCTCTCTCGCCAATTCGCCACGTACCATCGCACGTGGGGGCACACTGACTCAACTCTCCTATTTCGATTTCGATGACACTTCACCAGTGACTACAATCCTCCTACCTTAGTGTCGATGAGGTTTCATTTAAACCATCACCGATGACCTCTACCCTGTTTGGAGATGGTGCGGTGCGGTGCTGGTGCGACGCCAGTGGGGTGCGGGAAAAACCTTTCACCGCTGATTACACCCGTCGACATACATCCATTGTTGACTACCCTTCACTACTGCTGACAGCTTGCATATTTATTGCCAGTGCCAGTCTGCTATATCTTGAACGGCAACTTCAACTGAGTATTTAGAACATTTCACAATGGAAGTCAGAACCATGAATGCTTTTTGTTTATCTTAATTGTTTTTTATTCATTATTTTTAGTATAAATAAAGGGGTTGAGTGAAGCCTGAATTTTAAAATGACTGAGACGGAATCGGGTCTGGTAATTTTAAATTGGTGGAAGAGATGGAAAAAACCATTGACCAGCTTTAAAGCCCTGGTTTGGAGGGGCTTAAAATGAGGATTGGCATCAAAGTATATTTTATTGCATGCAAAACATCTTCAGAATTAATAAATCTTTTGAAAAAATACATTTTAAAAAGTCTAAAAACGATAAAATCATTTAAATTTATAAAGCAACTTTTGTGAAGCGTCAAAACTGTTCAAGTCTTTTCTTTTGGAAAATAGGAATCAATTTAGACAGATTTCATTAGACAACTGTACATTCTCGTCATACATTAAGTCTTAGGGATTATTTTGTGCTTTATTTTTGTGTAATAACATGTGCTTTTTAAAGGATACTTTGTGGATACATTCGTAGCTACACTCGGAACATTTAAATAACTTCCCGATTACATTCATAACTGCATTCAGAACATTTAAATATTCTACAATTTGCATGTCTTAACATGTGTGATTTTAAGACTTCTTTTCGATTGCATTCATAACTGCATTCTGAACATTTAAATATTTTAAAATTTGTGTGTGTTAACATATGTCTTATTAAGTGTTCTTTTCGATTACATCCATAATTGCATTGGGAACATTTAAATAATTTAACATTGGCATGTGTTAACATGTGTAATTTTAAACTTCTTTTGCGATTACATTCGTAGCTACACTCGCAACATTTATATAATTTAACATTGGTGTGTGATAAGACGTGTAATTTTAAGCTTCCTTTGCGATTACATTCATAGCTGCACTCGGAACATTTAAATAATTTAACATTGGCATGTGTTAAAATGTGTCTCTTTAAGTTTCCTTTCCGATTACATGCATAACTGCATTCAGAACATTTAAATGTGCTACAATTTGCATGTCTTAACATGTGTGATTTTAAGACGTCTTTTCGATTGCATTCATAACTGCACTCTGAACATTTAAATAATTTAAAATTTGTGTGTGTTAACAAGTGTACTTTAAAGTTTCCTTTGTGATTACATTCGTAGCTGCATTCTGAACATTTAAATAATTTAACACTGGCATGTGTTAAAATGTGTCTCTTTAAGCTGTCTTCCCGATTACATTTTATAACGTGGGACAGTTAAATAATTTAATAGATGTGTTAACGCGTGTAAATATAAGCTTTCTTTTTTATTACATTCGTAGCTGCACCCTGAACATTTAAATAATTTAAAATTTGCATGTGTTAACATGTGTGATTTTAAGTTTGCTTTATCATTACATTCGTAGCTGCACTCTGAACATTTAAATAATTTTGTATTTGAGTGTTTCAACAGATGATATTTTAATTTTGATTTAAATTTACATTCATAACTGCAATGCACACATTTTAAGATTCTTTCGCTGTGTGACTTCAAATGATTTGTCAACGCCGATTTGGTTTTGAAACTAAAATTACAATGTGTACAACGAAATTTTTTCAAATCCATTTCTTCAGTTTTTTTGTTAGGTCTCTTTGGCGTTTGAGGTCTGCTGCTTACAGAGCTTTCCGCTTCAAGTATGTCACCTTCTTCTTCTTCTACATCAATAATGAGGGTCTGTACATGACAAAATGCAAACATCAAAACGAGACCATGTCAGTACTCTTAAAGTTGTAATATACAAATAATTGCATGAACTACAAAATAATTACTTTTTCATCTGTAGAATCTCATTTAATGAAAATGAAAAATAAAATACATAAATAAAAACCCTTCTATTTTTCAATTTCAATAAACCCCAATACAAAGGGTTTCGCCAACCCTTATTTAATTCCTCGAGGGTGTTGAAAGAAAAAGATATTAAAGGAATGTGAAAAGAGTAATAATTCAATAAAAACAATGTTGGGGGCACAAAACTATTCTTTATCTGTATATGTTTTTAAAAGTAGTAGGGAAGATAATTTTCATTAGAAACCATTGTAAATAAACCATTAGACCTACCTTTTGAATAAACGTTATGAATAACAATTGATAAATTTATTCATTCAAAACAAAATCATAAGAAACTCATATCACCTTTTAATTCTCTCTTCGTACCTGACTTTCATCTAATCCAAAAAATTGCTCAATATGTTGATCATTGTCTGCAGATTCTTCTTTAACATCCAATGATTCATCTTTAATTTCAATCTCATCTTTGATGTCTATATTTTGGCAAAAGTTTTTATTCTGCTGAAAATAAAAATATTTTTATAATAAAAATAATATATTTTTTTTTGAGTGGATGTACAGGGACCTCCAAAGCACAAGAATGGGCTATACCGTGTTCGTAAACTAATGACATAGGAAATTCCTAACCGAACCGAACAAAATCGGAAAAAGCTTGAGATGGTTAGACCTTAAACAAGATGTTCAGTTCCAATAGGAAGGCAAAAACGCGATCACTACGAAAGTGAGATGATTCGGATAAGATGTGCTGAAGGCGATGCTGAAGAGGTATAGTTAGCACATCAGGGAAGAACTGCTTCTAAGGGTCGAGATGGCCTCGCAACCCACAAAGAGATGAACGACTGTGAGAGGACAATTGGAGGAGCAAAATGGGCAGGTCGGGGATCCCCCTGCGACGTAAGAAATCCATGGATGAGATTGGTATGACCAAGACGCAATCGAACCAGGACCACCTCCAGGAGGCGACTCCTCCTACTAGATGAAGACCACCGGCCAATGACGGGTTTGACGTTCCGTAGTTTGGCGCCACGAGCATCCTCCGCCCAACATGTTTGCCAGCCAGAGAGGAAACCCCGACGTATTGAGATGGAGAAATCTGTAGCAGGGAAATGGCCCAGGCGCACAGCAGGAGGAAGGTATTGGGCACTCGACACCCTGTGTGTAGCCGCCTGTTTGGCCTCCCCATCGGCCCGTTCGTTTCCAGGAACACCCACATGGGAGGGAACCCAACAGAACTCAATGTGAGGGAACCCAACAGAACTCAATGTTGTGCTTCTGCACAGGCAACAAACAGAGGGACTTTTGAATGGCAGAGACCAAAGGGTTTCGGGTTGATCGGTCAAGCAACGCCTGGAGAGCGCTTCGAGAATCGGAAAAGATGGTATAGTTACCCCCACGGGTGATGGTACTGATTCTGTTCACCGCCATGGACACCGCTATCAGTTCAGCCGAAAAAAACAGACAAATACGGTGGAAGGGAGTGGGATACAGTGATGTCCGGAAACAACAGCTGAAGCCCCCACCCCTCCCTCCGTCTTGGTTGGAACTATCGGTTTAAACCGCTATTGAGTCGCTATGAACCTCCGCATGGGACAGAAAGGAATCCTCAACTACATCGGGTGTACCTCCGACTTTGACAAAGACTGGATCCCGTTGCAGAGAGGAGGAGGCTGATAAACCCACTTTGAATGGGTAGAGGTAAAATTATAGTGCAAGACTGCTAACTGAGGAAGGTTATAAAATTTGTGACCCGGTCCCAGGATAGCAGGGCTAATGAAAGACCAGATCACAAAATGATATATTAATCCCACCTTCAGGCAGGTCTCTATCGCACTACCACCTTTATGCTCGACTTGTCTGAAAGTAGCCAAATAGATGGTGAAAAAAAAAAGTGGTATATATATATATATATATATAATATATATATAATATATAAATATATTTTATATATAATATATATTTTATATAATATATATATATATATATATATATATTATATATATAAATATATATTATAGATATATATTATATCATATGTTGTTCTATGTAAAATTAAGTATGGGGCTTGATGGAGAGAGGTGATACGAAAGGAAGTAGTAAAATTAAGAGTGAGAAGTAAGTGAGCAAGAGAATAAGATAAGAGTAAGAGCGCTCGCTAGAAATGCGGTTTGACTTTGAATGTGAAACAAGTATTGGATACTGAACAAATCTGGGCGCAAATGAAGGAGCAACTTGTATAGTGCGCAAAGGAAGTGTGTGGATGTGCTAAAGTAGAAGTAGAATGTTAACAGCGAATGGTGAATGAAGAGGTGATGCAAAAGCGGTTAAAAGGTAAAAAAGAAGCCTTGGTTGAAGTACAAAAGCAAAATGATGAAGTTTCAAAAACGAAAGATGCTTGGAATTATATAAGGAGGAAAAAAGAAATACTAACAGGGTGTATACGTAGGAGAAAACAAAGGTAAATGAACAGTTTGGGAAAGAAGGATGAATAGAGACATACAAGGAAATAGGAAACTCTTCTGGAAAGAAGCGCGAAAGTTAAGAATTAGAATAATAAGGGGAAACTGCCTAGAATAATGAATAGGGATGGCTTTTGTAACTGATGAATGGATGTGAGGGGAGTGTGGAAAGAACACTTCGAAAAATCTGCACAATATTAACGGTAATGATGAGGTGTTTAGGAATGTGTTGTGTTTTTGATGTGCAAGAAGGAATAGGTATTTTGGGGATGAGGTTATTAGTAAGGAGGAGGTAATGGCTAGGGTTGAGAAAGGTTGAAGAATGGTTAAAATCTGCAGTATAAGATGAAAGTACTAGTGAAAAGCAAGAGCGTTAGGCGAGATTGGTATTGATTGGATTTGCAAGTTGGTTGTAATAAAGCGTTTATGGAGGGTTATAGTTCCAAGGATTTGAAGAGAGCTGGTATAATAGTACCCTTGGATAAGGGTAAGGGAGAAAAGGAACTGTAGAAATTATAGGAATAAGTTTATTGAGTGTTTAGGAAGGTATATGCTGGTATTTGGTCGAAAAGAGTGGCCGGTCGAGTGACTGAGGACTGATTGGTGAAGAACAAGGGCGATTTAGGAGTGGTAGAGGATGTGTGGATCAAATCTTTACATTGAAACCAATGATTGAGAAAATTAGGGAGAAGAAGAATAAATTATATTTAGGTTTTATGGATTTACAACAGCGTATGATAGATGTTTAATAGGGAAGCTTTTATGGCAGGTATTAATATATGGTGTTGGTGGTAGCTTCTGAATGGAATCAAAAGTATGTATGACATAGTGAAGCGTGTGTAAGATAAATGGTGTCAATGGTGAGTGGTTTAGGATTAATAGCGGAGTGAGACAGGGCTTGTGTTATGTCTCCTTAGGTTATTCAATGTGTATATCGATGGGGTTATGAAAGAATCGAGGTGGGGATGGCAGGAAATGGTTTTAGAATGTTGGAGAATGGAGAGGAGTGGAGGGTGCCCTACCTATTATATGCGGATGATTTGGTTTTGTGTGGCGAGTCTGAAGAGAGTTTGAGAGGCATTGGTGGAGAGATTTGCAGGCGGCATGTAAAAGAGGGGTCTGAAAGTTAAAAACGTAAATAAGATAAGCGTGTGTGAGTAAGGACAGTCCCCTCATGTAAGTTATTTAGATGTAGAGCAGCTGAGCAAAGTGTCTGAGTTTTAAATATTTAGGAATATGTGTGGATGAGAAGGGAACGGATATGCAAAGTTTAGTAGCGAAAGTTTGTGAATGCGCAGGAAGGGTTGGCTGGCTGCAATTAAATCGTTGTGAATGTAAAGGGACAAGTCTTGAGTGCGCTGGAGGTCTACATGAGGGTATGTTGTTACCTGTGTTATTGTATGTAGTGAGACTAATGGTGTGGAATAAGAAGTTATAGATCTTGGGTATAATCTGTTCGGGACAATCTTAGGGGCATGGTAGGTGTGAAAAGAATTAATAAAGGGAGGAATGAACGTATGAGAGAGTGTGTGTGTGAGAAAGGCGGTAAATGAGAGAATAAATGAAAGTATGGTGAGAGTTTGGTCATGTGAAAGGATGAATGAAAGTCGGTTGGTTAACGGATGATACAGTGGAGAGTGTGTTGCGGAACCGACCGCTGGAGGACCGAAGGAGAAAGTGATTGAGTCGGTGAACGAAGTCTGAAGGAGAGAAATGTGAGTTTGGCAGAGGCGAAAAAAGGGCGTGATAGGAGAGAATGGCGGTTTTGTGAGGGGCATGTTTGTGTCCACCTGGGCCAGGGGATTGGAAACCCAAGGGATGAACGATTTACCATAGTGAGGGTGCGCGTCGCGTCCCCATGATGCTCAAGGGGGATTTTTCTGTTCGTGACTGAGCTCTCACTAATTAATGCGTACAGAGGGCGGTAAGGGCGGGCTTTCTTTCACGTTGTATGCTCTCCACTGATATTCTTTTCCGATGCTTGTAGCTCACCTACCCCCAATCTTGGGCAAAGAGGAAGGTGTGAAGAAAGAAAGAAAGATAATATAATATATATATATATATATATATATATATATATATATATAATATATATATATATATATATATATATATAATATAATATATATAATATATATTATATAAAATATATCTATATATATTATATATATATATATATAATATATATATATTATATTATATAATATATCATATATATATAATAATATATATATATATATATTAATGATGGAGCGAAATCGGAATCGCATCGGAATCGGAGGAATCGCCTGTTTTTAGAAATCGGAATCGGAATCGGCAAAAATTGTACCGATTCTTTTATTATACAATCTGAAAATAATTTTTATTCGATTCTTATGATATTTCAATAACAATATTTCGAAGTCTGCGCTATTGAATTTTTTTAATTTTCGTTCTTTCCTAAATTCAATTTAATTAAAGAAAAACTGGATTGAGCGGCGCATCTTACGTAGAGCCTAATATATCATGTTAGGATTTTCTGAACAGTCATGGTGAGGCAGACATTTGACAATGTATCAGTCATGTTAAGTATATGTTTGATATTAATACCCGGTGAACTGGAAGTGAAGCAGTGAAATATTGCCTTGTAGGCTTGTAATAATTGGAGCAATTGAATATAAATTATCCTTCGAGTTCACCTTTTCACGTATCTCATACGCATCTAATATTGTCTTCAAAATGTTATCGAAGAATCGATTTATTCTGCTAATATAAAAATTCATGTATATAATCAAAAATGCACAGATAACATTACCTTCAACAAATACACAAGCAGGAGTCCAGGAATTACCTTGCTCTTTACACTCTTTGACACTAGTGCTCAATGATGCCATACTTGAACAAAGAGACGTGAAAAAAATATATCCATATGTAGGGTGGGATGGTTTAAACCATTTGGTTTAAACCACATAAAAAAACAATGGTTTAAACCATTAAAAAAACCATGCATAAAATATTTACAGATTTAAATGTGTTAATATTAATACAACAGGAGATTGTTCTTCAATTTTTTCAATCGAAGAGTAACCGGAAAGGCAATAAAAAAATTTTTTGCTGATATATTATTGTGAGAATGATATATATATAGTTATAATATATCTATGTATATTTACAGATTTAAATTGTTAATATATAATATAATATAATAATATAATATATATATTATATATATTAAATATATATATATATATAATATTATATATAGTATATATATATATAAATATATATATATAATATATATATATATATATATATAATATATATATATATACTATATATATATAATATTTGTAAGTTTAACATGTTTAAAACATAATTCTTGTTTCGAGCTCTTGAGGATTTCATTTTCTACCCATCGATGCCCCATTTCAAAAGATTATAATAAAACTCCTTTGTGGGTGTGGAATGTGTGGCCACAGCATCAACCAAGCTAGAAGGCAAGGACTGTAAAACCAGTGATGATGTATATTTGGAAAAATAATGAATAGAACGTAGAAACAGCTAATCCACACTCAACAGGACAAATTATAGCAAAGAAAGTAGGAGGTATCACAGCAGTAACAGAAGCCACTTATTAGGCATATGTTTTAATCCGGGTTTTTTTATGAAAGTACTTGCAGATGATAATTATTAAGAAGCAAGTGGAATTGATGCGAAAAAAATTAAGAGCAAATTCTTCTCCATTTCATAAAAGTTGCTTAAATTTTTGATGAGTCTCTGTTGTCAGCACTCAGCAGTGACTCCTTCATCTTGGTACAGATCTCTTCAAAGAAAAATTAGATGAGGTCATATATAAGATATGAAGCATAGATGTCAGGTTATTTCAATTAACGTCGCATGTTCAAAAAGAATTAGACCTTTTGGGACTTGTGCACAAGAACATTAGAATAGGTGGGAACAGCTTAAAGCTGGAAAATTAGTTTTTGTATAAAATTCTAAGAATAATTCAGCTTTCGACTTTAATGATGAATCCGTCTCTCTCTCTCTCCTCTCTCTCTCTCCTCTCTCTCTCTCTCTCTCTCTCTCTATATAATATATATATATATATATATATATATATATAATATATAATATATATATAATATATATATATAATATATATATATATATATATATATATATATAATATATTATATAATTACTTATTCAAATATTAAAGTAAAATAAGAATTCATTTGTATATCAATATAGGTAAATTTGAGATAAACTTTTTTTAAAAATTTTTTTTTTTTTTTTTTTTTTTTTTTTGCGTAAAAAAAAAATAAAGTATGGAAATATTCCAGATTATAGAGTTTATATATTATAAAATACCCTCTTATTTTTACTTTAGAGTTTATGTAAACTCAAATAAATAATCATAATTTATATCAGTTTGCAAGGAAAATACATTTCAAATTTAAAAAGTCTAAAGAAATATTAAGGAATTTAAAATATGTGTTAGCACCATGGGATAACAGTTTCCAGTAGGGATTTTTGCCTTTAAAATCTATTAAAACCAATAAAAACCACATTAAAACCATCAAAAAGCATAAAAACCCAAAAACCAAAAAAAACCATTGGTTTATTTGGTTATTTAAAAAAAACCATGGTTTTTGTGGTAGTTGGTTTAAAAAAAAACATGTTTTTTTCCAACCCTTCCATATGCAACAAAATCGTAGGTCATTTTAAATCACTCACCTCAAGCTATTGCCAAGTATGAAGAATATCCAACTAGATTTAATTTACCACAGCACAGATTTATTTAGGATGTACAAACCAGATGTAAAGCCAGTATCATATGCTTTCAAAAATTTTTGAACAAGAAGACGGCTCCCATTTCATATTGCCAGTGATCATTCAAAAACCTGCATACTTAGAAACAACGGAAAGT
>JABUQX010119751.1:12500-15000 GCA_015478945.1 Trachelipus rathkii | reverse complement strand
GGAGGGGGTTGTTACGCCGGAATCAGCCCTCTGAGTTCAAAGTCCGGAATTCCCTTAAAGAAAATAAGGTTAAATGGAAAAGAAGTAACTGGAGGTGTGGATTCTGGATGCACTAAGTCGATAGTAAGCTCGGGCTTAGTGAGAGGAGATGGACGCTCAGAGAATATTGTTGCATTTGATGGAAGAAGGGTCGAAAGTGAGGGAAATACAACAGTGACTATCGAAATAGATGGAATAGAAAAATCTTTCGAGGTTGTAGTGATGAAAAATATTATGTCGGGAGTAAGCATAATATTAGGATTGGATGTAATTATAGAATTCGGGGGAGTTTTCATCGACAAGGAGGGAGCTCATTTTGGAAGTTCAAAAGGAGAAAATAAAAGTGTTGTTACTAAGCCAAGAGAAGGTGAGAATTTGAGGGTTGACGATTGCGATTTCTCAGGAGAGTTCAACGGAAAGTTTTGGACGGTAAAATGGAAATGGAAGGGAGAGGAGCCGGTGCTTCAAAATAAGGTGGGAGTCTACGGAAGATCTATGAGTGAAACAACTAGAATTAAATTTGATGAGGAAATTGAAAAATGGATAGAAGAAGGAATTCTTGTGCCATGGAAGGGAGAGGAGAGAGGGGTGATTCCTTTGATGGCAGTTGTGCAGGAAAACAAGGACAAGGTGAGACCGGTGTTGGATTTCAGAGAATTAAATAAATTTGTAATGTGTCATACTGGGGATGAAACTTCGGTTTGTGAAGAATCAATTAGGAAATGGAGAAGAGTTAGAGATGGAAAGACAATGCTTGATCTAAAGTCCGCCTATCTTCAAATTAGAATCGATAGAAGTTTGTGGAAACACCAATTGGTTAGATATAAGGGGAGAGTATTTTGTCTTACAAGGTTAGGCTTTGGGTTGTCCAGTGCGCCGAGGGTAATGACAAAAATTTTGAGAATAGTTCGAGAAATTGACGAGGGAATTGGAAGGGCGACCGATTCATATATTGATGATATTTTGGTGGATTGTGGAAAAATATCTGTCGAGGAGGTGAGGAAGCATCTATTGAAGTTTGGGCTCGTCACGAAGGATCCAGAAAATGTGGTTGGAGGAAAGGTATTAGGACTCAAGATTGCAAGAAATGCCGAAGGATTGATTAGGTTTTCGAGAGGGAATACGATCCCGATCATTAAGAATGAGGAGATATCAAGAAAAGAATTATTTTCGATTTGTGGAAAATTAATTGGGCATTATCCGGTGGCGGGATGGTTGAGGGTTGTGTGTAGCTATTTAAAGAGAATTGCTGAAGGAAGCAGGTGGAATGAAGACATTGGAACAAGCTGTAAGGAAGTTCTTGTAGAAGTCTTGGAAGCTGTAAGAAAAGATGATCCAGTGAGGGGTAGCTGGTTTGTTGAGAAGGGTGTAGAAGGGGTTGTTTGGTGCGATGCAAGCAGCATTGCTTATGGAGTGGCGTTGGAGATAGGAAGGGAAATTGTAGAAGACTCAAGTTGGTTGAGGAAGAAGACGGATTGCGGTCATATAAACGTAGCAGAATTAGAAGCCGTTGTGAAAGGAATAAATCTTTGTTTGAAGTGGGGATTAAAGAGAATAACAATAATGTGTGATTCCAAGACGGTTGTAAGCTGGGTGGACAATGTGATTCATTCAAGATGTAGAGTGAAAACAAAAGGGACTGCGGAGATGGTGGTGAAAAGACGTCTGGGAATTATCGCGGAACTTGTGAAGGAATTTGGATTAAGTTTAAAGATAATGTTAGTACCCTCGGAAGAAAACAAGGCTGACAAGTTAACAAGAATATTCGGAAAATGGCAAAGGAGAATGGGAAAGTGCGAAGAAGAGGTTTGTGGAATGTCGGCGATGGATTTGAAGAGGATGCATGACCAAAACCATTGCGGGGTAGACAAAACTTTATATGCTGTCAAAAAGCTTGATTCGGGGGTGAGAAGAGAGGAGGTGGTGGAATGTGTAAAAAGTTGTGTAAAGTGTCAGTCGATAGATCCAAATCCAGGAAGATGCTCGGGCGGAGAGCTTTCTGTTGATCAAACTTGGAAAAGATTGGCGGCTGACGTGACCCACTTTGGGAGGGAAAGGTATTTGTCGTGTGTTGACTGTGGCCCAAGTAGATTTGCGATATGGAAGTTTCTTAATAACGAGGGAGGGAAAGAGATCTCGAGGAAGTTAGAGGAGGTGTTTTTAGAACATGGTTTGCCTGAAGAATTATTGGTTGATAATGCGGCGTCTTTCAGGTCGTTGGACGTGAGGGAAATGTGTGAAAAATGGGGAGTGAGGTTAAATTTCAGAGCGGCTTTTAGAGGAAATTGTAATGGAATTGTGGAGAGAAACCATAGGACTGTGAAAAGAATAGCGGCGAGATCAGGAATAGGTATTAGGGAAAGTCTGTTTTGGTACAATTTTATGCCAAGGGAGGGGGTGAATGAAGAATCCTGCCCTTGGAAAGTTAAATATAAATACAAATGGAGGCATCCTGAAGAGA
>JABUQX010119750.1:17500-22500 GCA_015478945.1 Trachelipus rathkii | reverse complement strand
ACTGTTTATTAATTATTTCGGCTCAAAAAAAAAAAAAAAAAAAAAAAAAAAAAAAAAAAAAAAAAAAAAAAAAAAATTTGAAGGACTTCAAAAGAATGCTAATAAGAACTAACATCTCGATTCCAAGAGTTTATTCTGGAAAAAAGAAGTTTTTTAGTTAAGTACATAGAGAGAGAGATCTTCCACCCTATTATATACGAATAAATACATATATAAATAGATAGATAGATAAGTGAATAAATAAATAAATAAACAAATGAATGAATAAATAAATAAAATCAATGAATAAATAAATAAAAAAAATACGATGAGAGCAATAAAAGGAAGGTTGAACAAGTTGTTGCAATTTCCTTTTCGTTACGTAGTTTGCTGTTGTTGTTGTTGTTGTTGTTGTTGTGTTGTTGTGTTGGTTGTTGTTGTTTTGTTGTTGTTGTTGTTTTGTTGTTTGTTGGTTGTTGTTAGAATGTTTGTTGATATGCAGTGTTGTTGTTGTTGCAGTTGTTGCTGTTGCTGTTGTTATTGTTATTGCTATTATTATTATTATTATTATTATTATTATTATTATTATTATTTTAATTTTATTAAATTATCTATTATTATTATTATTTATTATTATTATTATTAATTATTATTATTATTATTATTATTATTATTATTATTTATTATTAAAAGGATTGACTATTGGCGGTATTCATTATTATATTGTTGTTGTTATTATTTACATATTATATATTATATTATTATTATTATTTATTATTATTATTATATATTAGTATTATATTAATTTAAATTTTTATTATCAAATTATAATTATTATTATGTCTCAATTTTTAATAATATATTATTATATAATTATTATATATAATTAAATTATTGATTAATTATTATATTATAATATATATATTTATTTTATTATATATCATATTATTATTATTATATTATTATTTCTATTATTTCTCATTTATTGATTATATTATTATATTATTAATTAATATAAAATTATTATTATTATTATTATTTTATTATTAAAGTTGCTATTGGCGGTATTATTATTATTATTGTTGTTGTTATATACTATTATTATTATTATTATTATTATTATATATTATTATTATATATTATTATTATTATATAATTATTAAATTATTAAATTAATTATATTATTAATATTATATTATTCGATTCGATTATATAATTTATTATTATTATTATTATTATTATTATTATTATTATTATTATTATTATTATTATTATTATTATTATTATTATTATTATTATTATTATTATTATTATTATTTATTATTATTATTATGATTATTTATTATTATTATTGATGCATAGAGTAGTAGTAGTAGTAGTAGTAGTATAGTAGTTTTTTATTTCTACACTTGTTTTATTGGATTATTAAAAATATTTATTAGTAATTCAAAACTGATTGTGATTAGAGATTTACGACTCTATTGAGAGAATGATCCATTACTAACGATGTCTAGTGAACGTCTTTTTTGTAATTAATAGTTCATTGATTAATGGATGGATGTGCTGTAAGTAAATAACAATTACAAAGAATTTCTGTGCTGTGTAGTGTTAGTTTGTGTCACTATAAATAATGTCACAATTGTGATGTTGCTATGTTGTCTAGGTTGCAATTTTATCAACATATCATATTTGCTTTCATATTCAAATATTCAGTATATATATATATATATAATATATAATATATATACATAAATATTATTAATATATAAAATAATATATATAAATATATATACTATATATAATACTATATATTATATATAAATTATAAATAATAATATAACATAATATATAAATATATATATATGGTGATGTTCAAAACCTCGCGACAAACTCGGAGGGCTGATAGAGCAAACGATAAGGAACAGTTATTGTTAAATAAAGCTATGTTATGTGACGCTTGCGTTTCAAAAGTTTAGGACGATTGAAGGTAACACTAGTATATGAAATTGATGTGACGCGTCGCATAGTAGTTACCGACGATTGAAGGCGAGCAAACATATGTGTGGGGGGGTGATTTCTGATGTGGAAACCGTTCGCCGGTACATGAGGTGGCGCTCTTCATCCATTTCCGTTCGCCGCCACAGCGTAAACACATTATCAAGCGGGTAAACTCAGGAAGTGTTAGTGAATCCATTCTGTAATCGATGCATACCACTTGTTACTAAATCAACGATGAATTGGGCAAGGTAAAAGTATTGCCACGTGTTTCTGAAGGACGTTAAGCGTACACACATGTACGCAATATTAGATTATAAAAAAATTGAGTTAATCATAAACTATTCAAATAAGAATGAAGAAAGCTCACACAACATAAACTAGTGTACTTTCAATCGTCCGTAACTTTAAAAGAAGCGTCATACAACATAGGTTATTTAACAATAAATGTTTATTATCGTTTGCTCCATTTCAGCCTCCGAGTTTGTCGCGGAGGTTTTGAATCACCCTGTATATATATATATATATATATATATATATATATATATATATATATATATATATATATATATATAATATATTATATATATATTATATATATATATATATATATAATTATATATATATATATATATATGATATATATATATATATAATATATATATATTAGGGTGGTCCAAATTTCTTTAATTTAAAATTTTTTCTTTATTTTTAGGCAGTCTGAACCTTGCAAATTATGAGGTATGATATCAAAAGATTGTAATTTATAAATTTTTACGCTGGATGAGCAATATTTAATAGTAGACACAATGCTGGTGAATTATAGGAATATAGATCTTTTCCATACCACCCCTGGAGGTAGCTATAACAGGTGCATTTTTTTTAATGTGGTATCCCCAAGAGGCCTACTCCACAACTTATTCAATTCATTTATTTAATTTTATTACTTTATTATATGTTATTCCTTATTTCATAACTATATTTATCATTGTTTCTCCGAAGTTAGTTTGAAATTTTTTCCTGTGTCTTCTATAACTTGAAGAATTGTATTGCATTTCTTCCTCGGTTTTTTGTTAAGGTGATTATAATATAGTTTTTGCCACTAGTGCAATAGCTCTTTCGGCATTGTCATTGATGACATTTATTGATTTGGGTAACTTCTTGTGCATTATTATAGTCCGTTCTTTCGTTCTATTCCAATGGTCAACTTTGAGAAAAGTGGAGAGTCCAAACGTAATTTATTGAAGAAACAAATGGTACTGCATTTCTGTTTATAAAGTCGGGCAAGGTTATTGTATGAAGTTAATCTTCGATCTTTAAACTACAAAACGTTTATCTGCTTATCTACACTATGTTCTTCTTGGGTTTGCCAGAGCTTCAACCATCTTCGTTTCATTTCAACTTGATACTTCATCATCCCTAAATGCAAGAGCTTGCAAAGGTTCTTCTGCCTAAAATACCACAAGTGACCGTTGAGAGCTTTACTAGCTACTACTGATAATTCATAATCGTCACAGCATTCCAGCTCTTGAAGGTACTTCAAGTCATTTCTTGGGGCTGAAGCTGCTGATGGGGCTGAAAACCAATTGGGAACATAAAACCTTACAGCAAAGTTCGCAAATCTTGTCATTGCAGCTGCTTCTTGCTCTGTCATATTAAACTGCGACCTAAACAAGACTATTTTCAATGAATAAATGACTCGTGTCATCCATCGTGCTCGATGTAGAGCACCAGGTTTACGAAAAGAAAACCGTTTCTCAAGGTTCCCACATAAATAAACAACTGTCAGCTCCAATAGTTCTTTATAATCATCCCGTGGGTGGCTTTTCTTTAACTGCTCACTAAAAAGGGCTAAGACATTTTCTGTCTATGAATCACTAATACTCACATTTCTCATACTTTTCTTTATTATTTTTTTTTTCAAAATTTCTGGAAACGTTTGAACAGGTCAATGTCTGGTCCTGAAGAAATACAGTAACATTTTCTGAAAGCAGCAGATATGACTATTTCCTGAATATGATGTCGACATGCAAAGGCCAGAAGACTTCTTTTCAGCTTCTCTTCTATAATCCTACAAGCCCCACTTTTGGTTCCGGTATTGCTTGCTGTTGTGTCAAAACACATTCCTACTATGCTATCTTCCAAATTCCAATCTTTTAGGCACTGTACACCAACTTCTGCAACATTTGCACCGATTCCTCTCAAAAGTTTTGGAACACCCAGCAACTTTGATTTCCCTCCACCATGAACGACGATCGCTAGACGTTCAACCTTGTCTTCTCCGGTTACATCCAAAAATAACTTACCATCCCAGTGTACAGATGTCAGTAAACTACCAGGAAATGTTTGTTTAATATCCTCAGCAATTGCTTTGCGAACGTCAGACCTTCGCCGCCGTAATGTACTTCCGCTTAATACAATATTATCAACTTTTTTCACAAGCGCATTTGCAGTAGCTGTTAATACTAACATTCGCACGTCAGATCACTTCATTGTTTCGAAATCTATCAAGCCATTGCTAATCAGGAGGTTTTGATTTTATGACGTTTAACCTTTGAACTCTTCCATGTGTTCAAACTCTGGACGTCCAGAGTTGGTGTTCTTCACTTTGCTAGAAGGAAAAAACTACCACATCCACTCTAGTACATTCTTGCAGAAATAACGTAATTGTTCCTGCCGGACCGAACTTCCCTTTTAATTCTATTACTTTCTTGTTTTTTCCTTTTATGCTTTCTTTCTTGTTTTACAGTATATTTTTTATCCACATTACTCATATACCCTCACCTACCTTTTTCTCTCTGAGCTTTAAGAAAAACTCTAATCTTCTTCATATTGATATTATTTATACATTGCAATGCTGCGATATCAAAAACAAATCATTTAAGGCTTTCTTTAAAAGAAATGGCCTCTTTTTTCAATTTGTATTTGACTTCTCATTTTAATTTCAATTTTAAAAGTGATCTGATATTGTTCATATGTCTTTCTAATCTTGGTTAAAACATCCTGTTTGGCCTTCGTGGGTAACT
>JABUQX010119750.1:5000-15000 GCA_015478945.1 Trachelipus rathkii | reverse complement strand
AACTTGTTCCATTAAGTTACAACCGTTATTACGAATTATTATAGATATATAAATAATCGGAAAATATTAGAATATAATATAATCTAATATAATATAATTTAATACTATATATATTATATGATATAATAATATAATAATAATATATAATATAGTATATTTTAAATATATATATTAATATATATATATATGGGCGAAGGCTAGTTTGCAATCGTACTTTTTCTCACATTTTCATCTTGCTGAATACAGAAGTCTTCTCACTCATTTACTATTGCTCTTTAATTTTGTAAGATCTATGTTTTTTTAATGTTTGGATATGTATAAAAAATTCTATAGATTTTGTGTCAGTCGGATTATAAATTCTACAAATTCTTTATTTAAGTGGTTTAAGGTTCAAAGTATGCCATTTGAAAATTATCACTCCGGTTGACGCCACTCCTATAGAATTCAACACTATCACTCAGTGTTAAAAGTTATTTTCAATTTCAATTATGATCATGGATGTATTTAGAAGATTCCTTGGTTACGTACGTATGTTACATTTAAATATTATTACTAAAATTTTGTGTATTTACTTCTTAAAAGTAGGGATTTTGTAACACATGATCTTGACTTGTCCTATTTGAAGAAGACAGCTTAACATTAAAAAAAGTAACTTATTTCTTATTGACACATCATAAAATAGTGGGTTAATTCCAACATAAAGGTTTGCCAGTATACTATTTAATTTTTCTGTTAGAAAACATCTAATGAATAGTTTAGTAAAATTATTAGGCCTATGGGACCCATATATGTGGCAAGGAATTTATACAGGAGCAGAAACCAATATATATATTATATATAATAATATATATATAAATAAAACAATATAATATAACATATAATATAAATAAATTATATACAAATATAATATTCTATATATATACTATAATTCGATAAAAAATTAAAAATATATAGTATAAAAAAATAAAAAAATAGTCCCTGTCTATAAAATGATATTTTTATAAATAAAATTATAATAAAAAGATATATATATTATATAAATAATATAATAATAATATAGTATAATATAATACATTAATAAATTATAATGGTAATAAATTTTGTAAATCATATAAAATATTAATATATCTTATATAATATATTATGAAAAAAATATATTAAGAAATATCTATACATAGTAGAAAATAATATACTAAAACTATAAAAGATAACATATATTACATAAACTATTAAATAGATATAATATATATATTATTATATCTATTACTAAATAAAATAAATAATATAAGTATAAATATATACGTATATATAAATTATATTTATATTGTTCGTAGTAAACTTGGAAACAGGATAAGAACTCAATAAAAATAATTGAAAAATGGGTAGCAGAGTGAAAAACGAAAACAGAAGATACCAATAGAATCAACTAAGACTACCACAATAAAGAACAATCCCTGCCTACTTCGCCCATATTTCGAACATATGATAAAAGTAACCCACACCCAGGCCCTAGCAACCTCGACGAGGTACAACAGATTAATGGTCCAGATTCGGAGCTAGCGTTTCAGAGAATGCAATCACAGAAGAACTGACTGGAATAACTGTTGACAATAATCATCTAGATGAATAGACTAGAGAAACAAAGAAACTAGTTACTGCAAAGAGTGTTGGATTCAAACCTAGATCTATAATTTTTTTTGGAAGATTGCTACCCACTTAAAGAGAAAATTCAATTAATGAATGGCTTGGAGAACATATCACCTTGGCTGACATATCTCCAGGCGCCTAAAGGGCAGACATTTTGCAATGTTTTTATTTTATTTTACCACGATAAAAATTTAAAGTTCGGTCAGAGGAGTCCTAAGGCTCTTATTTAATAATAAGACCTTTCATTAAATATTAAAAGATTGTTCATTGCGGTTTTGGTTAAGGGACATTAACAGAAACACAGAAAAGTGTGACATTTAAAAACTGCTGGTTTGAAGCAAGGCAAGATTGTAATCCTACAGGACGTGATTGTAGACATCCAAATTTAAACCAAAGCATTCTAAGAAAATCATAGAAGAAAATAAAAAAAATATTCATCCTGGCAATAATAGATCCGGGAGATCCAGTCATTTGAAAAAACCATTTTTTGAAAAATGAGGAAGAAAAATGCCACATACCAATCAGTTCAGATTCCGAATGAGATCATTTCTCTATGTGGTAATACTATAAAGGAAAGCATCGTTAATAATAGGTAAAGGGAAAGCGTGCACGTTTATAGCTTACTAGAACAGGAAGAAAACCGATGATAATTTTTGGAAAGGAACAATTATCCATAGGGTTTGCGCTATTCGATCAAAGATTCCGATGAAGTCAAAGAGGAATTATTGGCTTTGTAAAACGGAAAGCGCTGGGCGCAAAAAAAAGCCATTTGAATGAAACCATTGACACGATTAAATTGTCACCGACGCGAAGAAACTGCGACCTCCAGGAATATAGCGTGGAGATGTCCAGAGAATAGATACATATAATGGGCTGGGTTCGAGGCTGTTCTACTAAATGTCTAGCAAAGAAGGAGTTATAACCAAAAGCCAATTATTGAACGGTAAAAAAGTATATAAAATAAGCATTGTGTATTTCATTGCCTTTCACATCAAACCAAATAACCTAGTAGTAAAAATGATTGAAACAATACCAGAAATCCTGGCAAATACTGTGAGGATAACTATATAAAGGGACACATATACGATTTTTTCGCGAGTTAGGTCTATTGAGATGAAAATTAATGCAAAACAATTCCCAAAGCCTATATGCCAGAACACAAAGATGGTTTAAAAACAACAAGATGAGTCAAGGAAGGTTTAAGAAGCACTATGTACGGAAATGATGCAAGCAGTAGAAAATCCTTTCCATGAGGAAAAATACCGCCATCAGGAAATAAATCGGCTGTTCAGTTGCAGTTTCAAGCAGCATTCGGCATGTAAGTCGGTCATCATCATTGGAATAATAGATTATTATTGAGCGCGAGAGTACTCTGCGATGATAGAGCCAGTTGTATGCTCCAATCCAAGACCTTGGATATCGCAAAACCGTTCGCAGGCACAATTCAGATCATATATGTAAGGGGAACAAATGGCTAGGAGCGAACATCGAAAAAGATGAAGAAAAAAAAATCACCGATGAAGTGTTTAAAGAAGCTAATCAAATCGCGAGCAACTGGGACTTGATCTGAATATATATCACGGATATTTGGTAGGCAGCACCACCGCAGCAACCATCAGCAACAAATCCCACGGAGTTTGGAGAAGATCCTTAATAACTCCGTATCTGGATTCTATAACCCCTTCTTTGGAATACGGTTTTCTACTGAAAAAACACCTGCTTATGCATTAGACATATCTA
This sequence comes from Trachelipus rathkii, assembly GCA_015478945.1. NCBI lineage: Eukaryota > Metazoa > Arthropoda > Malacostraca > Isopoda > Trachelipodidae > Trachelipus > Trachelipus rathkii. Next base: position 11,613 of record JABUQX010119750.1, on the reverse strand, counting down.
CATCCTTTCCACAACATGCTACTCATACAATCGATGAGTTAAAGAAAAAGACAGCTTCAATTTTATAGTTTTTTACCACTTAAGAGGCATAGAAGAAGAGCTAGAACTTTGTACAAATTTGGAGGGGCAAGAAACTGAGTAGTGAGGAACTAAAAGATCTTGTTGTCTCCAAGTCTTAAAGGAGACTGAACCTTTCATTCCGTCGACGGACGAAAAAGGCTTTTGATGATACTACTCGCCCAGCCATGCCCCACCAGTACAGTAGGACACTCTTTCAGTACTCTGCGAAGGATTAAGACTTGGCTGCGAAGTACTATGGAAGACGACAGTTTAAACGGACTGGCTATGATGAGTGTACACAGAAAGCTTAATATTACGATATTATTGATTTATTTATATTCAAAACCTGTTAAAATGATTTATATTATAATGATATTTCTTTTTCAATATGTTATCAAAATTTTAGCAAATGGCTCTATTATTGTGAATTTTTCATCATTGCATATTGTATTTGATAATTCTATTTTTTAATAAATATTTTTTATAAAAAAATATTAATCATTAATAATAATACTCCATACAATATTTCTTAGATTTTATTTCTTCTTTTCTTATATATATAATATATATATATATATATATTTTAAATATTATAAGATATATTATATATATAACATATAAATATAATATATAATAGTATATATATATATAAAAGCTCTATAAAATTTTAAGCTGCCCCCCCTCTAGCTTGGAAGCTGGCGACGCCCATGGCTACCTTCTTAACTTTTTAGGTATTACATATTTACTGTACTTAAGGTTTTAGCCTTTACTTCCATTTTTTATAAACTTAAGTTATCAAAAATTTTATTTTTAAGGTTTTAATGTAGGTACTAATATTTTTGAGTGTGTACGAGGAAGTGTGAGTATGAGTGTGTGTGTATGTCTGTGAGTTCACACGTGATTGTACGAATGACAAGACTGTGTGGACATGGGGGTTGGCGTGGACGGGGTTCTCTATTGACTTTGCCAACGTCCGTGACCTAGAAGCTACTTTCGAATCTGTGGAATACCTTTCTAACTCTCATCCTAAATTCTTACTTCTTTCTGAATCCCAGCTATCCAGGGATTCTTTCTCACTGATTCCAACTAAGTGGTGGAGTCTTTGCATATATAAACATTAACACCCCTGTGACACTTCTCCAAAACCTTGAGTCTCATAACTTCAATATTATATGGATAAGATCTTTCTTCCTAAAACTACTATTATCTTGTGTTTCTGTTTCTATTCTCCTAATAGAAAAGATTATCCTACTCTTTTTAAATATCAGCTTACACCAAGCTGAGTGGTTGGATTTCTCTTATACCGATGCAGGTGGAGAGGAGGCGTAAATATTTAGTATTCCCAACAATCTGGAACAACTGACTAAGGAACCTACTCACATGCCAGATCGTCCTAACCAATTCTTGTTCACTCTTGACCTATGCTTCACCACTTCTTATTGTTACAAATACAAATATTTCCCTCCTATCGGTATCTCTGACCAAAATCTTGTAGCTCTTAATTATAACACTTTCCCTCCAGCAGCTCCACCATGTCCAAAATGTATTTTCTGACACCTTAATTGTGCTGCTTCTTTGCTACCTACCCTTGGTAGGAAATGAGGAGGTTCATTCCATTTTCTACTAAATCTTTTATTATTTGTCAGGTTAAGTGTGCTTTCCCTAAATGGAAGTGCAATGACCTCCTTATATCTCCTGCAGATAAAAATTTCTGACTTCTTGCCAAAAACATCTCTAGTAATTTTTATGAACCTGACATTTCTCTTTTTATTCGCTCTGACGGATATGCAGCTAATACTCCATTTGAAAAGGCTAATCTTATCGGCCTCCTTTTTTTCATCTAATTCCATCCTGGAAGATTCCGGCAGCTCCCCTCCTACTCTTTCTCCTCTCAGGTGTCCCATGGCTCAGCCTGTGATTACACATGAACGGGTGCATAAGATCCTAAAATCTATAAACATGAGCAAGGTTAGTTCTAGTGGTCCTGACGGCATTGCTTCCCGTGTTTGAAGGAGTGTGCTTTCAAGCTGGAGTCTTTTCTGGTTCGACTCTACTCTCTATGCCTTAATTCTAACCGTTTTCCACAGTGCTAGAATCACGAAAATGCTCAGTAGATCCCGAAGAAGGGTAGCTGCTCTGATTCATCTAACTATCGTCCTATGGATCTCACTTATATTCTGTCTAAAATATTTGAAACTCTCCTTAACTCTCACTTCCTGAATCATCTGGAATCTCATTCACTTTTTTTCAGATCACCAGTGTGGTTTTCGATGTTCGAAGTCAACTAACTGGTGACATTCTTTCCTACCTAACTGATTTATGGTCTTCTGCCCTTAAGGACTATGGGGAGTCATGTATGGTGGCGCGTAACATATCAAAAGCCTATGACCGGGCATGGCATGCGTCGCTACTCTATAAGCTCCCTTCCTTTGAATTTCTTCCTTCTCTTTTCTCAATTTTGTCTAGTTTTCTCTCAGATCGCTTAATATCGGCACTTCTTGATGGAGAGGCGTCTTCTTCCTTTCCTGTTAGTTGAGGTGTTCAGCAAGGTTCTGCTTTACCTCCAACTTTATTCTTACTTTTCAATAATGATCATCTCATCTGCATATCTAACTGTTTATTCTTATGACGATGAGTCAAATCTGCATTCTTCCACTCACTTCAAATCTGATCACTCTTTTGCTTTTAGAGTTGTTTCTCGACTTCAGCTTTCCGATTCTATCCTTGCCGATCTGTGCTGGATTTCCCTGTGAGGTTGCCTCAACCTTGTGAAGTTCAACTATTTAAAAACTCAACTTCTTTACCTCTCTCTCTCAAAAACACTTCCCAACTTTCCTATCTTCAACGGCTCTCCCATCTCGCCAGTGGACAACATAAACATTCTTGGTTTGAACTTAAACAGTATAAACTATCTTTGAAACATCATATTACAATGCTTGTTAAGGTGGCCTCAAAAAAAGCTGGGAGTTCTGTTCAAGTTGTTGGAATTTATTTCTTCTGAACAGTTAACTTAATTATATAAGGGTCTTTTGCGCCCTTATATTGAGTACTTATTCCACCCTTCTTTTGGATAGACTAAAAGACTAATAAACTGTTCCCTACTTTCAAACTCCCTTGACACTCTATATCTGAGACGTGACGCTGACGCACTATCTCTTTAAGGTACCCACACAACAACGACAGATGTTCGAAGGAGTTGACCTCTCCCATTCCGTCACCATTACGCCGCCCTCGTAGCAAAAGGGGTGCCCAACTTTCTCATGAATTTTTTGTGAATATTTGGAACCTATGGTTTGTTCGTTGTGGTACGTTATTCATTCCAGCCACTTTTCTTCTGTGGAACTCTCTACCTTCAAATGTTTTTTCTGCTCTCTTTAATATCCCTCTCTTTAAGCCCTTCATCTCCGGTCACCTCAGAGATTTGAGTTATATTTGGGGTTTGTGGGTTGTCACATTACTATTTTTTTTTAATTTTATTAGTTTGCCCTTACTTGAAAACGGCTCTGCCCGTGAATGGTGGTTACAACTGTAAAAGTATATAGTATAGTATATTAGTATATATATATATAGCAGCAGTTATATATATATATATATATATATATATATATATATATATATATATATATATATATATTATATATATATATATATATATATATATATATATATATATATTAGTGATTCACCGGATCTCCGGCTTGGTCGGGTATCTTGCCTTTTCAAATGTCTCCGGCTCTGACAAGAGAACACTAGTCTCCAGTTTGGTTTTCCCCAACTGGAGGCCCTTAGTTTCCTAAAAGTACTAATGAAGTTTCTTAAAACAAAATAATTATATTATTGCTTTATTGGAGGTAATAAAGAGTCTCTCAATAAAAGACATTATAAAAACCCATTCATACAAAGAATCTTAAAATTGCATTATATTTTTGTTTTAATAATAATATTAATCAAAAAACAACAACTATTATTTTCATAGTTATAATAATGATTACAAGATACCATTTACCACCAATTGACATATTATATATGATTAACAATATAAAAAAAAAAAACTTATTTTTGAAATGAAAATGTTTACTTATATATTTCAGAAATCTGTGATTAACTTTATTTTAAAAAAATACAGTTCAGAAATTGAAAAACAATTTGGTACCAAAACTTTAATCAAACAAATGAAATCAAAAATATTTGACATATTTCCTTTAAATATATTTTTTTGTTATTTTACTAAATATGATAGTAGTAGTATTATTATTCTAAAAATAAGTATTTTTGAGAAACCAACACTTGAAACTCTCTCTCTCTCTCTCTCTCTCTCTCTCTCTCTCTCTCTTCTCTCTCTCTCTCTCTCTCTCTCTCTCAAAAATCTCTCTCTCTCTCTCTCTCTCTCTCTCTCTCTCTCTCTCTCTCTCTCTCTCTCTCTCTCTCTCTCTCTCTCTCTCTCTCTCTCTCTCTCTCTCTCTCTCTCCTCTCTCTCCTCTCCTCTCTCCTCTCTCTCTCTTACATATTATTATTACATATATATATATATATATATACATACATATATATACATATATACATATACATATGGTTGGTTACATATATATATATATACATATATATACATATACATATATATATATGGGAGTGTTAGGGTGAATTTTATTACACTCCAGTAGTGTTCAATGGTTGACCCCCTTTTGGCTACGGGGCTAATCGTTTTTTGTCTGAAACCTGAAATGGCCATAATTTTCTTAATTTTCAGTCAATTTTCACCAAAATTAAAGCAAACTGCAACTTTTTCTGACATCTAAAGTGTCACGCTGGTGTGTGTGTGTGTGTGTGTTTTTTTTTTTTTTTTTAGAAAATTTCAACCTACGGGCATAGCCCTATTCTAGAAGGGGAACTTCTCAGGTAATTTCTACCTAGGATCCTGACTAGGGATCGAACCCGCTCCCTTATGCATCATGACATTTCTCTTTACAACTTATTTTAGAAATGACTTCAAACTTGACCTAAACAAAGATGGGTCAACTACCTAGAGAATACATGAAATTAAATATTTGATTTTTTGACCTCAAATCCCATCAATGGTCAAAATTTAAACCCTACTTTTTTTGGGTTTCTAAAATAAAAATTGCTGATATTTTTTTTTGGTGATCAGGATGAAACTTTCAGGGCATATGTAGTCGGGAAAAATACACATTTTTTATTTACATAATATTTTTGTATATGCAGCAGTTTGGGATTTGTTCTTGGAATAAATGTCAAAAAAAAAAATTGGGGGAAATTTATTTATTTTATTTTTATTTTTAATATACACAAAAAAATGTCTAAGTATATAAGATGTATCTCGTCATAATATATACGCTCTGAAAATTTGATGGTATCTCAATACTCCACTTTTTCAAAAAAAATAGTTTTTTTGAAAAATAAAACCAAACATGACATCGACACGACTATAATCGTAGAAGCCAAGAGGGATGACTTCCAAAGATATCCCCTCATTCACCCCCTCCCACCAGCACTACTTGGAAGGAAAACATTTAAATTTTGTTATTGATGACGTCACAGAATTCCCGGCCTGTTTTTATGCAACTTTTGCGGTCTTCCTTCCAATTTTCCCTTAGTTGAGCATCACCTCTCCTTGCTCTTAACAGAAACTCAGGTGTTTAATATTTTTGACAGAAAACCCTACTCCGTTTCCTCTTTCTGTCTCTATCTGTCCATATGTGCGAAACGATGTTTGTTCTCTTGTCTTTGATTGATTTGGAGCCTCCCGAATATTTTACCTTATGTCTCAGACTATTCTGTCAATCTAATAATAAATTCTTTTGTTCTATATATCAATCTCCTAAATCAACTGACTACCTTAATAAGTTCTTCAACTACTTAAACTCTCTCTCTCTCTCTCTCTCTCTCTCTCTCTCTCTCTCTCTCTCTCCTCTTCTCTCTCTTTCTCTCTCTCTCTCTTCTCTCTCTCTCTCTCTCTTCTCTTCTCTTCTCTCCCCCTCTCTCTCTCTCTCTCTTTTTTTTTTTTTTTTTTCTGAAATCATTATTCTTGGTGACTTCAATGTTCACTACCGCCAGTGGCTTTCCTTTGGTTCTCAAATACAGTAAATGAACTTGCCTATCACTTTTCTATCCAGATTAACCTCGAATGACCTCCATTGACCTCGGCTCAGCTCTCTATTCGTATCCCTGATCGTCTTAGAGATGAAAGCAACTATTTTAAATCATTTCGTAACAGCTAATCCTTCACCTTATTATGTTAAACTCTTTCCTTTTATGGCTTCTTCCTATCATTTTCTTATCTCTGTTTTCTCTTCTGTCTCTCTTCAAGTCTTCCTCTGGAAAGACCATTGCCTACGGCGGTAAAACATTTTGATGGCACTTTGGTGCTGCAAACTGTCGGACTTGAGGTTGTACTATTTGAACTGCCATTTAATGACTACTGCTTTGGTGGAGAGGTGTCACTCGGAGTTTGCAGAGAGCATAACTGAAGTGATTATCTCTGCTTGGAGGCATACACTTCACAGTCTTTCCCTTTTACTAAAACTACTAAGCATTG
>JABUQX010119749.1:27500-30000 GCA_015478945.1 Trachelipus rathkii | reverse complement strand
ATAACTTACGCGGAATATCACTGCTGTCACGGACACTTTATTATACAAAATTCTATTTTGATTATGTTCTTGTAATTCAGCATCTGGAACAAAAGATGGATCACTCTTTTCATCCGTATCACTATTTTCGTTAACAATGTCTGAAGAATCATATTCAGTAACTGTTAGTAAATTATCAGCAACACTAGAACATTTCACCATCCTGCTCTCAAGCTTTTCACATCTTTATTGAGTCAGTTTTCTTGCTGAAATATTTGCTTTATCTATTGGCCCAAGTTGATTAATTTGTTTCTTTTGACCAACAAATGCATCCCACTCAATCATTGGAATTCTTATTTCCCATTGACAAACTCTTCGGTTAATTGCCTTATCATAGCAGGTACACGTAAATATATCGAACATCTTTTCATATGCCTTACGTTTATTCATGTAAGCATCATTTCTTTGTTCAATAGGAACTTTATTTAGATTACTAGCAAAAACGATCAACCTTTCAACTTTCATAGCAATGGCCTCAAATGATATATGAGGAAATGAAAAAACATCCCAAATGCCTTCGATATCTTTTGCTACAGTCCTATAACATTCCTTTGATGTTGATGTTCCCTTTGATTTAATTTCTTCATTATTTCTTACAAATAAGTAATGACGAAAGACATCAGCCTTTGAAGGTGGCATCGAGGTTAGTAAGGGAGTAGGCTGGCAAAAAGAAGAATTATGAATTTTGCTTCTTGACATCTTTATTAAATGTTTTCTTACAAAATTATTGCAGTAAATGATTCTTTGTGATTTATTTATTACAATATTATTACAATCGTTTTATAATATGAAACGGAATTGCAATGAAATATTATCTGAAAAAATTGAAAGAAAGTTAGCTTCAATAATATTTAAATCTAATAGATTTAAATATAAGTGAAGCTACTTTTATAATAGTTTTAATTTATTATATCTTTCCTAAATAATCACATTTTATGCTTGTTTTAGATGTTGCACAAGTGCATAGTTTATAAAATTAAAAAATAGATGAGCACAAGGACAAATTTATAATTTATTAGCCCTGATTCTCCTTTATGTAATTCTGAACACCCAGATAGCAGAAGGGGGTATGCGAGGGGTAGGGGGTCGCATATATTCCAATTTTTAATATATCATTGAGAACCATATTCCGAACTACATGCATAGTGTGGAATCAAGAAAATAAAAATTTACATATCTTTCGACCCCCCAAATTTATATAGGGCCTATATATATATATATATATATATATATATATATATATATATATATATATATATATATATATATATATATATATATATATATATATATATATATATATATATATATATATATATATATATATATATACGCAGATCCGTCAAAAAATTTAATTTATACACACCCATAAAATACTAATTTTCTATGTACATCAATATATGTAGACATGGTATATTAAAATCCTGCACAATTACATGAAGTGCTCAAGGTAGTTCCCATTAGCCTCAAGACACATATTAGTTCAACGAACTACTGATCGAGCAACGTTGATCAAAGTTTATTGAATCGCTGCACATTCCGTTTCAATTTATTCCCGAAAGGCAGCGGATATATTCGGTATTCTGAGATACATAATATCCCATAAGTAAAAATCTAGAGATGTTAAATCAGGAGAACCTGGGGGGAACTTAGCTGCACCCTGTCGTCCGCAACATGCGGTGGTTCTTCGATCGCAGAGAAGGCAGTATTTCTTTACCTTCCCATTATATGTTCTTTGTTTGTTTATATATATATATATATATATATATATATATATATATATATATATATATATATATATATATATATATATATATATATATATATATATATATATATATATATATATATATATATATATATATATAAATATATATATATATATATATATATATATATATATAGATATAGATAGGTATTTTTCGATTTTCACATATATATATATATAGTTCTTGTTGTATATATATATATATATATATATATATATATATTGCAATGAAAAAAGTTTCAAATTTAGTATCATACAAGAAGAGAAGTTAATAGAGTTGGCATTCAAAAAGAAGATATACAGATATGCATTCGAAAGAAGTTTATGGTGTGTGAAATTGGTGCTATTAGAGCTGGTTTTAAGTCCCTTTATTCCTTAGTACAAGGAAATGATACACCTTTAGTAATTATTGTCTCGTCTTATCATGCTCTCGAGTTACTCGGAATTAAAGACTTTGCAGCATTTATGGATGAAGAGAGAATTGTAATTAGCTTTGTAATGTACATGTAGTAATGTAGTTATAGTCTGAGTTTCCTATTACGGTACATATTGTATTTATATTATAAACTTGCAATTATGTTATATTGTCAGAAAAATTACATATATAAAATATTATATATATATATTATATATATTAATATATATATATATTGATATATATTTATATATATATATATATATATATATATATAT
>JABUQX010119749.1:0-20000 GCA_015478945.1 Trachelipus rathkii | reverse complement strand
TCTCTCTCTAAGCTAACTCTATCAAATATACGTAATATAATAATAAATATATATATATATATATATATAAATATATATATATATATATATATATATATATAATATATATTAATTATAAATATATATATTAGGACACTCTAGGATCTTTCTCCTGTAAATGGTTTGAAAAAAAAAAAAAGCATAAAATTTGGTTATTTTTTAATTTTTGCCAATTTATAATCGAACAAAATCTACAAAACGCTCAACTGCCAGATGCTTTTTTTTAAACAATGCAGGTAAATATAATTATAGATATAAAATTAAATTACATTTAGTGAGGTTATGATACATGAATGTAAGTTATGTAGAGTTACGTAAGTTTAGCACTTAGATTAAAAGTTTATTTTATTAATTCTTAAATTACTTCTTCGTATTAAACCGTTTGAAGCCACTGCAACTTTTTGGGTACCCATTAGTTTTTTTAAAAAAAAAAAAAATAAAAAAAAAAAAAAAAAAAACCTTCAAAAGTGGGAAAAATAGAAAATTTAGTAAAAATACCTTTTCAGTGAAAGAGGCTCGGCCGGAATAGCCAAATATATATATAATATATATATTAGAATAATATATAATATTATATAATATTATAATATATATATATATATATACTAATATATATATATATATGATGTGTTGTGTCTATGTTTGTGCGTGATTGTCCTTGTGAAATTAAGTTTGTTAGCAAGTGAAACTGAATGATATATATTAAAATATATAATATATATATATATATATATATATAATAACATAATATATATTATATATATAAATATATATAAATAATATATAATATGTTTGTGTTGTAAAATCTTGTTTGTGGTCCACACAAATATGTAATATGTAAAAAAAAAGAATGCAAAATAAGCTAATGAAAGCACTAGAAATGAATATATTGAGTATTCAAGTTTAGTAAACAAAAGTTCATAATACTATATAATCATTAAATATAATATATAATAATTATTAAAAATATAAAACTATACTATACTAATAATATATATAATACTATATATCTATATATATAATTATATATGATATATATATATATATAATATATAATATATAGTATATATAATATAATATAGTATATTATTGAGTTATTAAACTTAATACTGTAATTTTTCTAATTTTCTAGTGCTTTCACTAGCAAGTATTTGCATTCTTTTTATATAATTCATAGATATATATATATAATTATATATATATATATATATAATATATAATATATTATAATATATAATTATATATATATATATATAATAATACACAGTATAACATAACACAGACGCCTAATTTCTTCTTCAATCGTTTGACTTATATATCATATAATATATATTATATATATATATATAATAATAATATATATAATTATATAATATATATATTATTTATATTATATACATAATATATATAATTATATAATATATATAATATATATATATATATATATATATATATAAATAATATAGATATTATATATTACGATAATATATATAATATATAATAATATATTACTATACATACATATATATATATATATATATATATATAATATATATATAATTATAATATATATATATATATATATATATATATATAAGTATATATATATAAATATATAATAAACTATACTATATATATATATATAATATATATATAAATATATATATATGATATATATATAATAATATAAATACTAATATATATATATATAATATATTAATATAAATATATATTATTATATATAATAATAATACTATATAGTATATTACTGTATCATATAATAATAATATATTATAATACTATATATATATCATATATATATATATATATACTATAATACTATATTAATATATATATAAATCATACATATAACGGCCTTATATATATATTATATAGATAATATATATATATTATATAGAATATGAATTAATTATTATTAATATAGTTGTATATAAAAATCATATGATATATATATAATATAATATATATATATAATATATATATATATATAACAAATATATATAAATATATAAATATTATATATAATATACTATATAATAATAATATATCATATAATATATATATATATCTAATAATATATTATATTAATATTAATAATTATATAACTATATATATATTAACGTATAATATAATATATATTATATTTATATAAATATATAAATATATATATGTATATATATATAAAATATAATTATATATATATTATATATATAATATTATATATATATATACTTAAATATAATATATATACTATATATTATATATATATAAATATCTAATATACTTAATAATATATATATATTATATAATATCTATATATAATATATATATATATATTATATATTATACTTCATATATAAATAATATATTATATATATATATTATATAGTATATATATATATAATTATATATATATATACTAAAGAGAATAAGTATATAATTAATATATATATTAATGATGGTACCCGATAGTCAGTCATTGGGCCAGTGGGCGATGCCACTTATTTTCTAATAAAAATAAACCATGACTAGCTATAGAGATTGATAGCCCGAACACGTCGTACAATACCGACAGAAACAGGAGCATAAACGAAGGTGTTGTCTATGTTCTGCGTCTATGTTTGGTGCTTTGTCTGTCATTGATTTATCTACTTTATTTATTAATTTATTACTCGAAGTGTTCGTATTCCGAAGGAAAAACGAACATCTGAGTTGAAAATTCATCCTTTCAATACCATATGCATTTCTAATCCGCCGACTCCGGCTCCACTCCACTCCGCTCCGACTTCCGACTCCGGACTCCGCCCGGGCTCCGCCGCGCGACGTATCGGGTTTGTCAGAACTCGGTTAGTTATCTGTCTGGTATTATTAGTATCTATATTATATATTTATAATATTATTATTATATATTATTTATTTGATTATATTATATATTATTATTATATCTATATTATTTTCATAATTATCTATATATTTATTATTATTTTGTTATTTTTTCCACCGAGGTTTCTTCTTCGCAATCCAGTTTCTGTGTGCGATATATATCTACATGGGTTAGTACATATAAACATCCATAACAAAATGTTGGAGCCCTTATAAGGTTACAGGTCGAGCAGATCGGTAATATGATGTTATAAGGACCGATAGCCGTTAGATTGGTCTAGATCCCCCAGAAGGAACCACCCCCAAACATTATAAATATGACGTAGTAAGCTAAACTTGAAATACAACCTTTTTAGGTTGTATCTAGGTGTACCGTAAAATGACCGATTTGACCGAATTCGGGGAACCAAGCCACCACCAAATCTGAAATATTGACATAGATATGATGGAGAAAGTGCATACTCGGAATATATTATATAATAATAATATAATATATATATATATATATATAATATATATAATATATATTAATATTAATATATATATATATTAATATATAATATTAATTAATATATATATAATAGAATATATATATATATAGATATAATAAATAATAGTTAAGATTAAAAATATAATTTTTATTAAATTTAATATATTTATATATATATTATATAAATATAAATATTTATATATTATATATAATATATATATATATAGTAATTATATATAATATATATAGTATATATAATATTATATATAATAATAATTATATATATATTATATATTTATATAGTATATATAGTATATATATATAATATATATATAATAATATATCATAATATATATATATATAATATATATATATATATATATATGCATATATATATATTATATATATATATAAATTCTGAATGAAATTTGCTACACATATACTTTACTTTAGAACGTGTACAATGCCAAAGTAATAGTTTCAAAGTTGAGGTGGTTTCAGCTGATAATTGCTAAAAACAATTAATATTTTTTTTTCATTTTAGTAGGATAGTTCACTAAGATAGTTCACTAAATGAAATTTCCATTGCAGTGGAGATAGGTGACGTTGAGACGAACAACTGGTTTAAGCCTCATGTAAAATGATTAAATACAAACACTGTTATGATAAAAAGAGTTTTATAAGATATGCCAAAATTTGGCTTAAAATGTTCTTCATTTTCTCCGAGGAGGAAAATTCTAAATTGCTTTTCAGTCAACGTTTTAAATGAGGAAAGCAAACTTTCGACGCAATCTCCTGCTGCATTTTTTTTAGAGGAATTGAGGTTTTGCATTGTTGAAGGTAAATAATAAAATATATATAAATATATATTTTAAGGGATATTAGGATGATTTTCACTAATATCAGTATATATTTGCAAATATATATAATTACATTTTAATGAAAGATTAGTTAATTATTTTTATATTTACAAGCGTCTTTAAAAAGATTTGATATATAATGGATATTTCAATGATTAGTTCTTCAAACACGAAATTTGAAAAACTAATCGTTTTGTCATCCATTTACATATTTATCAATGTATATAAATGACCGGTCACAAATAGATGTGACACCAATCTCTGGATAACATCTCTTTTTTTCAAATGGTAGTTAACCTTGTGTCTCGAAGTATGAAGAGGCTCCACCACTGGACACTTTTGTAAGATGTGATCCAGGAAATCGATCTTAATACATTCTAGGTCACATGTGGTCTGATTTCTTGGGACTCCGCGCCCCTTTATGCTCTTTCGCGAGTGGCCACCAAGTTGTCTTATTTTTATTACTGTAAGGAAATCAGCACCACGCATTAGCAGGAAGTCATCTGATATCCAGGAATAACACCCTGAGCTATTGGCTGCCCCTGCGAGTTCACTCCCGCCACAAAATCAATCACTTCGACTCTTCTTTCTCCTCTGGATTTGCGGATCTTAATAGTTTCACTGATCAGAACCCAGATGCCTCCCTGTTAGGCCATCTTGTTCCTAAGATTTTCCAACTGTCTAGATATGTCTGTCTAATTCCTGGATCCCCATGCCACCTTTTGGATGGCGGTTAGTGAAACATGGGGATGGGGACCGGATTGTCGTTTGGAAGATGGAGAATCTTGTGGACTTACGCTCTGTTTAGTTTGTCTGTGTTCTGTAAGGATTTTATTGTTAGACGTCATTGTTTTAATATGTAGGTATATTTGGGTATAAGAAAGGCTTCAAGGAATTGGAATTTCTGATGAGGTTTCTTATATGAGGAGGTTTGCTTTTTTAATTTATCTCTAAGATTTCTTGCCAGCCATTTATCGGTTCCTGATATTGAGATACCAATACCCAGGTATTTGTAAGCCTGGTTGGCGGTGAGCACCGGTATATTGGCTTCGTCCAATCTGAATGGTTCTAAATCATGTACCAGCTTTTTTACCTTTCCATACCACTTAAGGCAAAGAGTGGAGTATTTTAGTATGCCGATGGTTAGTCCCACTTTGGCAGCTGATTCCGTCAATAGTTTTAAGTTCTTAAACATTCCTTGTTTTGATGATGACAGGAATACAAGGTCGTCCGTAAATGTCTGACATTATTTTCTCTTCATCCAGCGCAACTCCCACTTTGTGGGACAAGTTTTTGAGCACATAGTCCAGGGTAATGTTAAAAAGGATCGGTGACAGGGGTCGCCCTGTAGAACCTTTTACCCCTGTCTCACCCAACCATAGCCAACTTTAACTTGAGTAAGTTGGTAGATTGATCTTATGTAGTTGATAATTCCCTCCGGAAAGCCAAGATCCTGGAGAAGTTCATCCAGGACTACATGGCTCACCTAATCAAATGCCTTCTTAAAGTCGATGAAGGTGACATATGTGTGAGATTTTCCACCTCTTTTGGCATCTAAGATGTTCTTTAGAAGATAGATATTTTGAGATGTTGATCTATCAGTGAGAAATCCTGCTTGGTATGGATCATGTTTGATCACTCCAAGTCTTTTTGCAAGTATTCGTTGTAGTAATCGAATGATGACTGAGTGGTTGGACGGGCCATCATTGAGATAAGGGTGACTCTACCCTTCAGGAGGCCCACTTGGAGGAACTCGATGAGGCCATTAAACGATATTTAAAAGGTCTTCTCTTCTGATATACATAAGTTCTCTGTTGGAAAGTTCGTCCATTCCTTTCGCACTTGACTCATTTATATTACGAAGTCCCCAATCTAGTTCCATTTCTGTAATCCAAGCTTCTGTTGATCTTAACGCCTCCAAGTCTTGATCTAGGCTCGTAATATATCAGTCATGAAAGCGTCTTGATCTTCCACAGTGCTGAGATAATCCCGCCAACCCTGAATAATTTCAGGAGTTGGTGTCACATTTTAGATGTAGTCTTTTTAATTTGTTATGTATTTGAGTGCTTTGTCAAGGTTTGTACGATAGATTTGCAGTCTTGGCCTATTTGCGGCGTTTCCTTCTGACTTTTGATAATCTTGTGGGGGGGAGGGGGAGGACAGGATCCTGAAATTGATTCAGGACTTCAGTGAAGGGGTGCTGTTCATTCTCTAGATCTTCATGAAGTACGAACCCGCAAATTGACAGAAATCCATCCAGGTCTCGCTGTCCCTGGTGAACACCCATCTCATCGACGATCAATTGCTTTTCTGATGCACATTTTCGCACCCCATCCCCATTTCTGTGAAATCAAGGGTCAAATAATGATATAATTTTATTAAATTAACCCCTAATAAGTGCAATTTACTTTAACACATGCTAAAACCGTAAGTTATATTGACGGAAGGGAAGGTGGGGGATAAAACCTATCTAAAAGAAAGGTCTTTCTGTCCTATTTTACTTTATTCAATCTGATGGACCATGCGCATTCAAATTTATTCAGTTTCAAATGATTAACAATCCGCAGCTTTGGAAATTTGTTGGTTGTCTTCCTTGGTCTTATTAACGATGATTTTCCACTTTCCGTCATGAGTAATATGTTGGTAAGAAATGCATCAATTTTTATTTCCCCCTGCATTATGTTCATATGATGTTCCTTTGTGTTAAAAATCGGAATGCTTTCCAATAATTTGCGTTTGAATGCGTTTCCATTCTTCTGTAAGATCTGATGGTTCTTTATGTTGATGTGATGATTGAATTGGCCGAGTTCAAATTGTCTGTTTGGAGGAGGGGAAATAAAAATTGATGCATTTCTTAACAACATATTACTCATGACAGAAAGTGGAAAATCATCGTTAATAAGACCAAGGAAAACAACCAACAAATCTCCAACGCTGCGGATTGTTAATCATTTGAAACTGAATAAATTTGAGTGCGCATCGTTCATCAGATTGAATTAAGTAAAATAGGACAGAGAGACCTCTCTTTTAGATAGGTTTTATTACCCACCTTCCTTTCCGTCTATATAACTTACGGTTTTAGCATGTGTTAAAGTAAATTGAATTTATTAGGGGTTAATTTAATAATATATATATATATTATATATATATATAATATATATATATATAAATTATATATAGATTGTATAATATACATTATATATATATATATATATATATATATATATATATATATATATATATATATATATATATATATATATATATATATATATATATATATAAATATATATATATATAATATAATATATAGTATATGTAGTATATGTAAAATAAACTATATAATATAGATAATATATATATAATATAATATAGAATATTATAATATATATATTATAATATATATATATATATAATATAGTAGATAATATAGTTGGCGTACACTGGAAGAATACACTTGGGGTAGGCAGAGTTTACTCATATATATATTATATAATATATATAGGTATATAGATAGATACTATATATATATATATATATTATAATATACTTATTATATAATTATATAATATAGAGATATATAATAAATATATAAATATATAGCTAACGAAAACATCGGAAAACATATTTTAATAATTTTAATATCGTACCTATATTTAACAACATAAAATTGACTACATCATATTTACCAAATTTTAATTTTAAAGCAAAAGCTTTTGATTAATTTATTGGGCAAAAAATTCTGAAAATAAAGTGTTGTCTGTAATAAATTTTAAAGCGTTTCTTCTTATTAATAAAAATGCAAACTTTTTTAATTAATATTTCAATTATTATTAATAAGGATAATACCACTTAAATAAAGTAATTATAAATAAATTAATATTCAATATCAGGAACCAATCATGACACATCGATACAAAAATTCTCAAACAAACTCCACAAGCCACAATTTCGTAACATAATTTACGAGAAGAAACGACAAGTTTCATATATTTTCGATATTAGGTAGGACATACTAGCCCGCTCCCTTATAAGTTATGCTAATAAATGACTCATTCGTCAAAATAAATTACAACACCCACTCCTTAAGATCAAGAGTAGAAGAGAGAATTTCGGATTGATATCAATATATTGTTCTACCGATGAACATCGAGGATGTTTTTCTTTTAATTAATATTGTAACGAAATTCTCGTACTTTACCTTTTATATTAAAATGTGGTAGTAATCTATGTATACTTTTACAATTAATTTCAATTATTTAAAAGATATAAAATATGTGTTAGGAGCTAACCTTCCCCTTAAGGACATTTTATACCCTTATATATTATATATATATATATATAATATATATATATATAATATTATATATATAATATATATATATAGATATATATATGAGATATATATATATATCATAGTAATATAGTATATAATATATATATATATATATATATATATATGTATATTGCGAACACCAAACTTCTTAGATGATTGCTTAAAAAAGAAATGATGTAATTCTACCAAGGAAAATCATGAGAAAAAGAAAGACGAATAATATTAAGGACTAACGATGGATTGAGGTTCGTATTTTCGAATAAAATGAAAGATTATGTCCAGCAAAAAAGGTGAAGGAAGTAAATTTTGTTTCATTGAAAGCAACTATGTTTTGCGAGAAAGATTACAGAAAGTACCATCCACATTCACCCTCCTAGAATTATTTATTTGCTGTTGTGTGGGAAGTCTTTCAAAAATGAAAGGCGAAATGAAGGGTGGTCCAAAAACATAAGTGTGGGGAAGAGATGAAGTTTTAGAGAGGGAATAAATGTAAAGTAGAAAGTGTTAAAGGTAAAGAAGAATCCTTAGCAAACCACTATTAATACTGTAAATAAATGATGATCGTTTATAAAAGCTGCTTTATAACGATTTGAAAGAAATCATAGAGAAAGTCACAAATGTACCGAAAGAGCAAAGTTTTGAAATCATAGCTTTGTGTCAGACTCTATTGAAGGCTTTCGAATATGTCCAGTACTATAGCAACGAATTCACCCTAACGCTGAAGAGCGTAAGACCAATAGTTGGAGAGCAGGAAAAGAAGATCATCAGAAAAGTCTTCCATACGGAAGTTATAACGGCAATCGAATATTAGATTAGAAGATTTGAGATGTCTCCAAATTTTCCTCTTAAGGATTTATTAGATAATTTTGGAAAGGACTGAGCTTAAGCAATAGGACGATAGTTAGAAGGTTAAAAGGATCACCCTTCTTCGAACATAGGCTATAGGAGTGCACGCTTTCAGCAGGAAGGAAATGTTTAAGTTGACAGGCATAGACGAAACTGTTCACCATGGCAATTGGCAGGATGGAAGTGGAAGACAAATAGTCCCGGAGTCGTGTAAAGTGGAATTAAAGGTAAAAGTTTGAGCGAAAAGTTCAGCTTTAGCAGAGGGCAAGACCGCTACGGTGCCAGCAAAAGAAACTAGAGGAAAAGTGGAAGAAGCAAATTTGACATTTTTGCAAAATGCCACAAAATTAGGAAGAAGAATCAGAAAAACTATTGCATTTTCTATAGAGAAAAGATTTTTTGTGCTACCTAGGATTTATTTCCAACCATTTTCAACGATTTACCATTTTATAAAGGAAACATGAGATTCCGGAGTTTGAGAGCAACGGTAATTCTTAAAGGCAACGTCCCTGAGAATAGCACGAGATCAAGCACAGCTAACTAAAGGTGTATGAATTTTAGTTTAAGAGAGAGAATGGATTGTACCACATCTTGTCAAAGAGAATTAACCTTTTATAATCTTTGAACTTAGAGGGACCCCCTCCCGCTGAGGCAATAATAATCATTTCAAGGGAAATGAAAGAGAAGTATGATCACAAGTCCGATCAGTTTCCGATATATATATATATATATACTATATATATAATATAATATATATATATAGTATAGATATATAATCTCAATATAAAATACAAATAAAATTTTTTATATATCAATGACATTCAATTATATTAAAAAAAAAATACAAATAAAATTTTTAAGCCCTATTCAGTTACTTTATAAAAACCTTTATTTACTTGCACAATTTTTATTCACTGCAAAAAAAAAGAGTAATAATATTGATGGTGATAGTTTAAGGGGATATCAACCTTCAATCAGGCTTTAATATAGATAAAATGTACATTCTTTTTTCCCTCTTAAATGTAATACTACGTTTCGCCTCTATCGGGAGGCCTTTCAGGTGATGGATCTACGGAGAGCAAAAACAGTAAGAATCAAAAATTGTAGACATTGACTATGAATGTTTGGAGTTGGTTGGTTTACTGTTATTATTTTTTGTAGAAATACGTGTCTTTCCTTAAACTGATTTGAATCGTGTTCCATCTTCGCTTCGCCCTGTTGTTTATAGTTATTCCAATTTCTAATACCAGGAATGATTCAACTTGCTTTCTTAAACTAATATCGAAGTGTTCGAAAGAAGTTTTCATGTGCATTTGGTGATATTTGATGGAATGTAAGTTGGTTCATATGAGAATAAGAGCAGAGTTTTAATTCGTCGGACTCTAGATCTTGTTATGTGGTTGTTTTTATCCGATCTTTCAAACGTTTGTTTTCGCCGAGAATATGATGCCAGGTTCGCAAATCTGTGCATGGTACTGCAGGTATTACGCATTTCAGATGTCGGGCTTTTAACTTATTGGGGGAGAGAAAACTTTTTTTACGCGGAAGTGTTAGATTGAGTGAACATGGATTTTTTTTGGAAGGAGATTTTTTATCTGGTCCAGTAAGGAAAATTGCGGGACGCTTAAGTAGGATCTGGAGTGTGGGGGGTTCTGATTGTTGTTTGGTATGATAGGAATTTTGGTTTGGAGCCTTTCTTAGAGCTGAGACTATGATTTGTACCGATGGGTTAGTAGTAATTTTGTTGAAATTGGATGAAATGAAGCGCGAATTCTTGTTTTGAGCGAAGGGTGGGAGGCAAATTACGTAGACCCGAGGAAATAAGGAATAGAGTTAGCTAGTTTAGTGTAAGAGGATTGAGAGAACCATTGGATGTAGTTGGGAGGGAAAGGTTTTTCATGTAAATATGGAAAAAAAAAAGTAAGTGA
This sequence comes from Trachelipus rathkii, assembly GCA_015478945.1. Taxonomy (NCBI): domain Eukaryota; kingdom Metazoa; phylum Arthropoda; class Malacostraca; order Isopoda; family Trachelipodidae; genus Trachelipus; species Trachelipus rathkii. The sequence continues at coordinate 8,597 of JABUQX010119749.1, read as the reverse complement.
GATGTTTGTGTTCCATGATATCTAAGTAGTGTCTAGGAAAGGGAAAGTTTTGTTTTGATGACTGTTCAAGCAGTGATTGTATATTACTATTAATTGCGTTATGTATTCTAGAATGATCAACGAGGTTTGTGTGTGTAGGGATGGGTACGAATATGTCGTCAGCGTATCTGTGCAAATTGATATGGGCAGAGGGAGGGGTGAGGAGATGTAATAATAGTTCATGAGCTCCATGAATAAAGTTACTGGTATGGGGGAAAGGGAGCCATGCGATCCGGAATTTTTGTTAAATATTGATGTTGAAGTGCGAAAAAAGTTGGTTTTAGAGAAAGATTATAATTGTTTTAGAAAAGTTGAAAGGATAGGTAAGATAATTGATTTTCGCCAATTAAACGTTTCCAGTAAGGATATGAGTGGAGGGACTGACAGAGGTGAATAGTATTTACATCAAAACTGATAATCTATGATGACAGAGGTTAATATGATTATATTATATCATATCACAAAATTCTGTATTTTTGGGAGAGGAGAAGATTGTGCATAATAGTGTTTTTAGTGGGTCAGCGATTCCATCTTTGAGTCTGTAAGTTGACTGTTATGTTGGCAGACTTCATGGGGCGTAAGGGGGTCGTTTAGTTTATGAATTTTGGGGATCCATAGAACTGTGAAAGGAAAGGCATGTAAGGAAATTTTAGGCGAATTATATACATCCGATCATGCATCAGCATCTGAGGATTTATATAAATCGCTTGAGCATTGACGCGGGAGACCTGCAATAATGAATTCCTAAAAGGTTTACTAAACTCATCTGTCTACCACAATACAAAAATACGTAAATTCCCACCAAAGTTTTACTCTGCCCTCTCATCTCTTAGGAAAAATAACAGTATAAGTCAATCGCAGAGCGGACAAAGGTATATAGTATCGTAATCTGAAAACAAAACGATAACCTAACAAAATCATGATGATCATTAAAAGATCAAACACTTATTTAACCGACTAATATATACTTTAAAAACGTTGATTCATTAAAAGACGCCGTAAATCTTATTAAAAAAACTTATTGTGACAAACCTACAGCACTGCCGGACAAACATTGTTCCCTAAAGATGTAAATGCCTTTCCTTTCACAGTTCTATGGAGTCCCCAAAATTCAAAACTAAACACCCCCCTTCGCCCCATAATCTCAAACATAAACAGTCCAACTTACAGACTTTTCAAAATGGATCGCTAACCAACTAAAAACACTATTAGGCACAATCTCTCCCTCCCACCTAAAAAATACAGAAGATTTAATATATAAAAATTAATCATATTAATCCCTCTTCACATAGATTAGTCAGTTTTGATGTCATCACCTCTGTCCCAGTCCCTCTCACCATATCCTTATTGGAACGTTCACATTGTCAAAAATGAAATTATCTTACCCTATTCCTTTCACTTTTCTAAAACATTTAATACTCCTTTCTCTAAAACACAACTTTTTTCACTTCAACAACACTCAATATTTCAAACAAAAATCCGGACTCAGCATGGCTCCCCCCTTTTCCCCACATACTCAGTAAACTTATTCATGGAGCTCCAATAGAACATCTTATTACATCCTTATCCCCCTCCTCTCCCATACAAATTTGGCACAGATACAGTCGACGAGTTATATTTGCAGCCACCCTACACAACAACCTTGACAGTTCCTAGAATAACATAATCGTAACAGCTTAATAGAAAATACAATTCACCATTGAACAGTCTCAAAAACAACAAACTCCCTTTCCTAGACACACTAATATCATCATGAAACACATCTCACTTACTTTTTTCTATTTTACAGAAACCAACCTTCCCACTCAACACACTCATGGTTCTTCATACCACTTCCTATCTTATTATCATCACCCTATTGATATGACCTGTTTGACTCCCCCCCTTCCTCAAAACAGAATTCAGCTTCCTGTTTCTCCACTTTTCAACCAATTACTCTACCTCGTACAATCATAGTCTCAGCTCTAAGAAAGGCCAAACGCAATTTCTACAATACAAACAACAATCAAAACCCCCCCCACCACCTCCCAGATCCTACTTACCTTTCCCCAATTTCCTACGGACCAGATAAAAAAATCTCCTTTCAAAAAAACACCCCTTTTCACTCAATCTAACACCTTTCCCCCCTAAAAAAATTTTCCTCCCCCCAAAAGTTAAAAGCCCAGACCTCATTGAATGCGTATACCGCATACCATGCACAGATTGCAACCTGGCATATTTCGGCGAAAACAAACGATTTTGAAAGACGGATAAAACAAAAAAACAAGATTCTGAGCCGACGAATTAAACTCTACTCTTACTTCTCATAAAACCAACTATAACCATTCCATCTAAATAAATAATGCAAATCAAAATTTTCAACACTTCAGATATTAGTTTAAGGAAAGCAAGTTGAATCTCTGTATTAAAAAATTGAATAACTATAACAAACAACAGGGCGAACGAAGCATGACACGATTTCAAATCAATTTAATAAAAGACACGTATTTCTACAAAAAAAAAATAAATAACAGAACCAACCAACTCCAAAATCTCATTAGTTCGTTCTATATTTTTGATTCTTCTGTCTTGCTCTCGATAGATCCATCACCTGAAGAGCCTCCCGACATAGAGCGAAAACGTGTATTACATTTGAAGGGAAAAAAAATGTACATATTAATCTAATTTAAAATGTTTGAAGGTAAATAAAGTTTAACAAACTAAAAAAATGTTAAATTAAGTTTTGTTTCATTGAATAAAAATTGTGCAAGTGAATAAAGTTTTTATATAAATTAAACCAGCCCCCTAGAGCCTCCAGAGCCTCCAAAATTTATAAAGAAGTTTATTTCTTTACTAAGTTTAAAGTATTATATAATAATATATATATATATATTATATAATATTATATATAAATATATAATATATATAGTATAATATATATATAAATATATATTATTATATATATTATATATACTATATTATATAATATATAATATATTATGTATATATATTATATATATTATATATATATAATCTATTAGGTATCCCGTTATCCTGGTTTTTGATTTTTTCGCACGCTACCCCCAGTTTTGTTCCATGATAGTAGAAAGAAAATAAGCTGTGGTAAAATTTCAGTCTTTATCGGATTAAAGGGGAAGCCGATGCACTCTGGGACCTCGAAAAAGGAAAATGTAAAACATTCATGGAAAAAAATCTTATCTCTGTTACATAATATGGTAATGTTGTATATACTTATAACATCTATAACATTTGCATGAATCGTTAATTAGATTGATAAAGAAATTTGCAATATAATATACAATAACGATTTCATTTCCAAATAATGCGAATTTCGCATGCATACGCTAAAAGGTTTGTGCTTTGATAATGTGTCCTTTGTGCAACCTGGATACCTTTGAGGTATTGACGTACAATCTCCATAACTACTAGTTATCTTTTGTCATTGTCGTTAGAAGTAAATTTATATACTTCCTCCATAAGTTTGGACTCCTTTCTCTGTCAAGTCATTTACAATGACAGTTTTTTACCAATTTATACAATTCTATATTAACTATGCATTTTAATTGCCACAGCGGACAGCTTCTTGTCTTAAGGAATCATCTATTCAATACGAAGCTAGCTAAAAACCCTTAGTTTGTTGAAACAAATTGCCATCAAGCGCGTTCTTAAAATTTCTGGTGTTATCGATTGTAATGTGCATTTCGCTTCCCCTGTTCCCTGGCGATTCCCATCTCATTATTCCAAAGCAATCCCGACTCATTTTCCATTTCGTAACACAATGACAAATGTGCATCGAATAAAGCTAAAGCCACTGCCCCAGGGCTTAAATACCATAAATGGTTGATTATTTTTTTTAAAGCAACGCGAGATATATTAGGGTCTATCACCTCATAGTCGTAGACCTTATTAGAAAAGACAGATGTGCTGGAGATAAGGTGCCTTTGCTTCAGATGTCGCACTAAACCATTCTTCGACATATACAGTAACAATAAAAACACAAATATCACTTATTGCTTTTTCCTATTTCGGTGCTAATGCAAATTCAGTACGAAACATAAAGATTTTCAATCAATAAAGGGCCTTTGCCATCCAGCGTGCATGATGGAAAGCTCCCGGCTTACGGAAGCGTATCCCATGAGATGGTGCTTTTCCTAGGAAAATTGCCGTTAATTCTAGGAATTCTCTGTAATCATCCCTAGGCTGTTGTTCCCTCAATGTACCTCTAAGAAAGTCAAGTATTCGGGATATTTCGCCTTCATTCAAGTGACTCTTTACCTTTACGTTGTCAATTTCTGACCGGTAATTATGAACGTCAATTCCAGACCAAACACTTTGAAATCTTTTAAAAAGTAATTCATCGGGACCTGTAGTTGTACCCATCTTCTCCTCGAAAACACTTCTAAGAACGATTTCATAAATATGATGTCTACAAGGCAGGTGGAAAAGGTCTCTATCCAAACATTGTTCTATCAGAACGCAGGCTCCTCTAACACCTCCAGTGTTCGTTGCTGTAATATCGAAGCTTAGATGATTTGGCATACGTATGAGACCCCATTCGCACACTTCACAACCGCAATGCTGCATCCTTTCCCGTTACCAGGATTGTAGAAGGCATCGCCAAGATTGTTCGTTCTCCATTCGAACGGATCACAGGAAGTCTATGACTTCTCTTACCAGTCAACATGAAATTAATTCCTTGTCCCAATGCAAAACGGGACTTGCAACTGTACCCTAAATATTTTCTTAATTTCCATTGCGCGTTGCTTCCCGTTATTTGTTTTCCTGAAATTCGAAGGATTTTCTAATTTAATTACATTTAAGCATCAGCACTTATGACCCAATCTCAGTTTAGCATCAGAATATTACCCATTCTTCACTGATTTTACATGTATTATTAAAGCTTGCGCCAGGCTTAGACGTCATAGTTTACTGTGTTCCCTCTCTGCCTTTTTGCGGCTCTCCTCTGAGAGGTACCAAACCTTATTACATAGGACGTTTAGTCAATACTATATCTGAAGATGTTCCAGCAACATGTTCCACATCGGTATCAGACCCAAAATCGCTGTTAGAGACGACGACATCAATTCCACATTTCTCTCTGTAAAGAAAAGCAATATAATTTGACACATGAACCTAACTGATCAACCTACTTGCCTAACAACACAAGTAATAATACTCAATTCTTGTATAAATAGAGCAGCTATTTACATCTAATGAGAAATGAGCATAAAATATATTATTAAAACTAGAAGCACTATAAAATTATAAAATACTATTATTTTTATGATAATCTAATATTCTTAATTATATCATTTGTACTTGACGTATTATCACATTGTTTAAATATAAAATATTAAAACATAAATTTAAATCAATCATGATATGAACAATAATATTGTAATTTTGATTAAAATCTAAAACAATGAAAAAAAATCACATAACCAAAATATAATATTTAAATTTACTTAGCTGAACAAAATAGTATTGGAGGCCATTTTTGTCTTCAAGAATTCTTCTTCTTGGTCTACACAGCTCTTTGTTCCCTTTCAAGTTGTTCGTAATCAATCCCGTACATGAAACTTGCTCTGCTGAAGGGGTATAAAATCAAAAAACTTTATCCTCTTCAATAGTAATTCGTAATCAATGCCGTTTGCATGGCAATGTCAAAAGATCATCGGTTTTCGAACAAATTCCGCTACTTTGATTTCTTATGAAGGCCCTTCTGATGTTCTTGTTGAAGCGTGTTATTCTGTACGGTCCGCAGTTTCGTCTGTACAAAAGCCTCTACTTCTTGATCAATTTTATATCCTGTGGTTGGGGATTCGAGCTTTATCCCAATATCAAACCTCCTGCAATGATTAGACCTTGCACTATCACGCAACTTTAATTTTATCACGCGCAGATTGAAAAATAGCACACGTAACACTTGTTTATTTGATGGCAATTTATATCCGGATATACAATACTAGCAATAACCAAGTAAATATATTTTCTCACGTAACCCCTTGAAACATACATTGTGTTTAGAAAGTATACACGTTCTTCTCACATGTAACGAAAAACAACTGGTATAACCTGCTGGATTCGAAGTGAGCATATTTTCATACGACATTGTGACCTACCCACTATTTTGATTGGCTGACTTTTCTGACGTCACTTTTATGACTCAATGGCAGTTATTTTATATATCTTTGAACTTTGAAGCACATTTTGTAGATTATTATTTCATATACCTTTCATCCCACACACACACACACCACAAAACACACACACACACACACACACACCAACACACATACACACACCACAGTATATATATATTATATATATATATATATATATTATACATATATATATAATATATATAATATAATATCATATAATAAATATTTAAATATAATATATAATAATATATATATATATATAATATATATAAATATAATCTATATATAATATATATAATAATATATATACTATATATATAATAAATATATAATATAATATACTATATATATAATATATATATATTAATATATATTATATATATAAATATAATAATATATATAGTATATAGTATATAATAAATATATAAAAATAATATATATATAATATTATAAATATATATATATAATATATTATATATATATATAGTATATACTATATAGATATAATATAAGTATATATATATATATAATATATAAATATATATATATATTATATATAATATATATAATATCATATATAATAAATATTATATATATATATATATATAATATATATATATATTATACTAAATATATAACTATAATATATTATATATATTATTAATAAATAATATATTATATAATATATATATATATATAAGGTTCCTTCTCATTTGACATCATTGAAATACTTGAAAATCGAGTTTCGCTTGTTGTATTTCCCCCAAAATTAATTCTTTTTCCAATTTCAGTTGTTCATAATAAGTATTGTAGATGGTATCGTAGCAATGAGCTGGCAAAGTTTTAAAAAAATCAGGCATAACTTCATAAATTTCATTGTCTTGGAAGTGTTTTATTAGTTTTACAATCCTATTTTAATTTTGAACTCCCAGTCAACCATTTCTTTTTCTATAATGACATCTTGAAAATGTCTTACAAAATTTTTTCCTTGTTTTTTAGAGTCTGTAAATGATCTAAGAGTACCACATTAAATAATGAAATTAGTTTGGAAACTTCTTGAATCTTGTTTTTAAAGATCTTTCTATAATACATTCTCACGCATTCATTTACTCTTAGGTTTTTACAGTGACACTTAACTTCTAAGAAGAAAGATTCGAAAAACTTTAATATAAATTCCGAGACCAAAAAAATGTAACATAAGCACCACAGAATCTCTGAAAGAAGACTTAAAGGTTTAGTAATGCCCTGTTAACTTTGAAATAAAACACATTTTCCCCTTTTTTCTCACTTTTTTTTGATCTGTTTAATAATTTTTCTTCCTCTACCAATATCTGCAATTTCAAACATTAATTGTAATTTATATAAATCGAATTTGAGTAAGACCTATATTAGTCCCATAATTTTTTAGATACGAGAATGATAACTTTGTACTTTGCAGGGTTTTATCTTTTCTCCATGCTTGGATATTTTCAGGTTAAAATATTAACATCAGCTTTGTTATATATTATTATATTATTTATTAATTATATGATTATTATTATTTATTATTATTATATATAAATTATTATTTATATTATTATTATTCATTATTATTATTATTATTTTATCTATTATATTATTATTCATTATTATAATATATTTATATATATATTATATATATAATAGTATATATATATATATAGATTTATTAATATATAAATATAATAATATAATATATTATAATATATATATATATATTATATATCATATAATAATATATATATATAATATAATAATATAAATGAGGACGATCGAAAACCACGTTTGAGAATGCGAGTGAGAAGCTTGAGTTCATCTTCTAGTACAGCTTTTATTCGCTCCTCTTTTTAATTAATAGAAATTCACCCGAAAGCGGTCCTACGGGCGATTATTTTTTAAATGCTACTCAATGAGAAATTGTCATGCTAATATTGTTATATAAGTGTTGAATATTGAAGAATTTTTATAAATGAATTTAAGATCTTTAACACTATAGCTGACGTATTTTGTTCCGCTGTCTTTAGTTATTAGTTGTAAGCATTTTTTATATATATATAGGAATTTAGCAAAATTCTATATTTTTGGTCATGCTCAGCATGACATGCATGCCCTGAAGCCACGCCACTGAGTAATATATATATATATATAATATAATAGATTATATACTTATATATATATATATATATATATATATATTATATAATAATATAGTTATAAAAATATATATATATATAATATTATATATATATAATACTATAATATATATATAAGATATAATAATATAATAATATATATATGTATATATATATAGATATATATATATATATATATTTATATAATAATATATATATAATATATTTATATAATTTCGCCCCT